>ML785973.1:403432-441245 GCA_009831015.1 Picea engelmannii
CATTATATAGTAGAAGATTGATTAGTTACTTGGATAGGAAATAATCCCAAGATATCTGGAAAGTCAGTACTTTGCCAACCATTCGAACTCCAACTCATCCTTCTAGAAGATTCCTTCTAGAAGAATCGAGAATTTATTCATTTCCTCCTTTAGAAACATGTCCGCACCCTAATCATTAACACAGTGCGGAAAGTCCGCAGTCCAGCTGAATGCAGCATGCAGAAATTAAGGATTTCCGCAGGAGAGTATATAAGCAGCCTGCGTACCTTTCTTAAAATATGATTTTGAGAAAATGATAAATGTAACCTTCTTCTGGAAAATGTTCTTAATGAAGAGTTTGATCTTCTATCACCATGACATGATCATGTTATCATCCCGATAACCAAAAATGTGGATAACAATTACTAAGGGGCTACCTTCATTGTAACACCCTGTTTTCTCCCAAGAATGTAATTATGCACAAACCTTATTTGTTAGTAATATGATGTATGTGATTGTGTTTTGATTTAATATATATACCAAACTGCTGACTGAGAGGGAACAACCTTGATAAGTATTGATCATGATACACCATAGGAAATTGATAAAGTAGAGGATTGATGAGATGGTTGAGTGAAATGAAGACAAATGCATTAGTGAAGAAAACAAGAAGATTGTACAACAAGATTATCTATTCTTAAAAACATGATGATTTCACCTCTAGCACACCAGACTAATGGAAGAGACCACGTGAACATTAAATAGAAGGTCATAAAGGTGGCTAGTTAGTAATGACGACAGTAATTGGCCCATCCATAGAAAGAATGACCAATTGAATGTTTGACAAAATGTACCAAAAAATACCCCTTTAGATGGAGAAAGGGTGGACTATAGGTTGGATCTGCAAAATTCAACAAAGAGCTCGAGGAATGGAGAAGAAGGAAGTGTGTGCAAAAAGAGAAAGAGAGACGAAAATAGAAAAAAAAACATATGAGCATAGGAAAGGAAGAGAGCTCAGAGAAATGAGCAACAAAGAACATAAAGTAGGTACACTGATTAAGAAAGAAAAGGATGGATTTCTTGAAGAAAATAGGAAGCTTGTCCAAGCTGAGGATGATCACCCTGAACGGAGAGGACCCAGACCCTAAACTAGAGCGATAGTGGGTTGTAACTTGGTGCTTACTGGACAGAAACCAACACTATTAAGGGTAGGTCATTGAGGGATTGTTAAGAAGAGAAGGGACTCCCTTGTGTAGAGGAATTCTAGTTGAGAAACCACCTAATAAACCTGTAGAGACCCTAAGCTCAGTAGGAAGTGGAAACTTCTGTTGTGTTAAACGGATAAGAAGAGTAACCTTTTTATATCATAGTAGACTTGGAGCCCTATTGAATCAATTTCTATGGTTGTATCATGGATTGTAACAATGGTGGTGTGGTGTAGGAAGTGACTCTACAAAATGGCCTAAGGTTGGGAGGAAAGGAATTATTTCTCAGTTAGTTGGATTGGGTCATTTATTTATCAGATAAGTAATTCATCTGTATTAAAATGACTTATGTGAATTCTTACAAATAGAACGATTGTGTGTTTATATATGTGTGTGTGTGTGTGTGTGTATGTGTGTTTAAATCCAAGAGAATATTTGTATGATTAATCTATGATCTAAATGTGGTAAGGTGAGTGGCATGGTGATGAATACAAATGTTTGGTTTACTTGAAGAAATGAATGAACCCAACCAACTACTTATTCCAATACCCCATATGTTCATGGTGTGTTGAGCCTGCAATCCATGCAAGGCCTAAACCCTAAGTTTGGAAATATGTGGTTACTTGAAGATCATATTGAGTCCTTGAAGTTCAAAATTCGAGGTCTTGTAGGACTTAGAACATGGCTAATTCCTTTGAACAGACATTTATGAATCCATAAACCTCATGTTGGTCAGTAAGAAACCATATTCATTGATATGAATAGATAATGATCGTTCATTGGTAATTAGTCAGAGTTGTCGTGTCAAAGATATCCCTTGAGCATAGTGGGGAGGGATACAAAACAAACCTATTGGAGTGAGACCTTCGGGAGGAAATCGCGTGTACTATGAAAACAACCTCGATGAAAATACCCCTAAGTTATACTAGTGCAAACCATTGATTATTAAGGGTTCCACTAGTAATTCAGAAAAATGAGAGATGACGAGGAATGTTAATGCAAAGACAAATGTCATCAATTGTCTAGGTGAATGGATTTAGCGCAAGCCTAGCTGGTACAACATTGAAAATTTTTGGAGTATGACGTTTATGGATTCAGAGAGATCCTCCGATGACCTAGAAGCATGAGTCTGATGAAAGGATGTTAGAATGCAGGTTTAACCCCATGGATGACATGGCTTGCCAGCAGGACAATTGGTGTGAGTTAAAGTGACAAGTGTCACTTACCCAAAGGTGGGTGAGTCGATAGGTGTCTATATGGTGGGAGATCCATAAGATCTAAATCAATATCAACCATCTATTGGGATATTGTGAGTTATTTCCATGACCATTTATTAAGGAGAAGGGTATATTCCTCGATGCTATGTTCTCGGAGTAAGGAAACTGCACGAATTGTTCTAGCTACGATCATATGGCATTGAAGGGAAATATTATTTGATACCATATCTATCAAAGGTAAGTCATAAGAGTACTAGTAAATCATTCAAGCGATGGATTCGATGGTTCTATGTGGAGCAGACTCATTTTATGGAAAAATTTCACAGGAAAATGTAGGTGCAATGTAGTCACCATGGTAGGCAATGAACATGTCAAGGTGTCCTGTGGATGCCACATGTCAATGCTTAGATAGGTCAAAGACCAAGGAAATTTATGGAGTCCATGAATTTTGATCTAAGACTCAGTTTCGAAAGAAACAACCATCATTGGAAGGATCATGATGAGGAGGATGCGATGAAGCTCCACGGAGGGGACTAAAATGACTAAGAAAAGTGATAATTACAATACGTTGTCCCTTATAAAATAATACTTAGGGGGTCGGGTGTGTTACATAGTGTTATCAAAGCAGTGTTCAAACCCTAAGCTTGAATGGGTCACTAAAACCATGAAAGGTTGTTTAAAAAAACAAAACAAAAAGGGGAGAATTTATGTTGTCTGAAATGCCTGAGTCAGAATATTGACATGAAATGATAATGATGATTATTGTTTCAACATGTCGGATGAATTTAAAAGACTCATGAAAGTGAGTGGTACAACATAGTATGTATTATCTCACACACCTCAGAGATGACGAATATGACGGTCGAAGGGACGGGGAGACCCCTCTAGATTTAATGGCCACGATGAGAAGTCTGAAGGTCGATAATGAGAGGCTTATGAGGGCCCATTCCAAACATGCAGAGGTTGTAAAAAATTAAAAATCATATGTATCAAGGTCCTAGCAATGCCAAGATAAAATAGTCAGAGAGGTTGAAAACCCCTTCAGATACCCAAAAGCATGAAGTGGCTCACAACGATGTGGGAAGGAGTTCTTCCAAAAGAAAGTTTCAAGGTGATAAGAAATATGGATCAGGTGGAGGCAATTCCATGCAATCCTCTGGTCATAAGACCAATATAGCAGGACAATCCAGTAGTGGCATGGAATCCAATATTTCCCAAAAGAGAAAGAGGAAGAAATATCAAAGTTTTATGACTGAAGAATTCAAAAAGGATAGGCCACCTACCTTTGATGGTGATATAAATAAAGGAGAGGAGGTTGAATCATGGCTATTCAACAAGAAAAAGTATTTTCGAGTACCTAACTACTCAGACAATACCAAGGAAAGGATTGCAGTGTTTAACCTAAATGGTGAGGCTTCTTATTGGTGGGAAGACCTCAAGGAAATCAAAAGGATAAAGGAAAGAAAGTTGACCTGGAAGTAGTTAGAGATATACTTTCGTAAGGATTACCTATCTAAAAAGTATTATGATGACAAGATAAAGGAATTTTATGAGCTTAATATGAGGCAACATACCTTGGAGGCGTATGAAAAACATTTCACGTAATTGTTAAGGTATGTTCCCTACCTTAAGGATGAGAAGTAAAGGATCCAACATTTTCTCAGTGGGTTTCCACAATAATACCAAGATCAAATTGAATTTGACAAACTCAAGACACTGGAAGACACCATTTGGAAGGCTAAATGTTGTTACAATGAGTCTAAGCACAAGCATGAATCTTTAATGGACTGGAAAATAAGGGACAAGAGTGGATTCCAGAAGAAAAGATTTAAACCATTTCCCCACAAGAATTACATGAAGGATGCATAGTCGGATCATCCAAGCAGGAGTGTGCATAAAATTGTTTTTTTCCCAAAGTAGGAATAAGCAATGGAGAAGGAAAAGGAAAGAGCAGAGAAAACCAAGAAGGGACCTTTGCAATGTTGGGGATGCAGAGAGCCACAAATATTGAGGGATTTTCCCCATAGAAAACATGATAGTAAAAGAGTGTATAATGTATAGGGGGATACTACAGTCAACGAGGTATCTAGGAGCATACCAGGAATCTACGTGGCAGTGGAAAATCGACAAGCAAACCACTAAGATTCTGTGGTGAAATTGGAAGGTATCATTACTGGACAACCAATACCTATTTTAATTGATCTAATATCTAATATTAGTTATGTTTCACTTCGAGTATTTGAGGCATGTTCATTACAGAGAAAGAAACAAACCAAGTCATGGTTAGTCTAGTTATCCATTGGAACAAAGTGAAAAGTGGTGGAGGTCGTTGAAGCTTGTCCAATTCAGATTGAGGAATTTTAGACCCACGTGGATATGAATGTTCTACCCCTTGGCTCTTATGGCATATTATTGGGAATTGTTTGGTTAGCCTCCCATAATAAAAAATTGAACCGCTATGAGAAAACTATAGAATGTGAATGTGAGTAAGGCATCATGAGAATGTTTCAAGGCATTCGAAATCCAGTCTCTGTGAGACAAATATTCATGTTATAACTCAATAAGTATAACAAAAGAGGGTGTACTCTATATGCTATATAAGTGCTAAATTCAACGTAAAATAGTGAGTTGAAGGTTAAACACCATCTTGTGTTATGGGAGTTCAGGGATGTGTTTCCATAGGAGGTGCCAGGATTACCTCCAAAAAGAGGCCTTGATTTTTTAATTGATCTCATGCCAAGTGCAGTGCCAAAATCGAGAGTGCCTTACATGATGATTGCACCAAAGTTGGTGGAATTGAAGATGCAGTTGAAAGAAATAATGGATAAAGGTTACATCAGACCGAGTCTATCCCTGTGGGGAGCACCAACCCTATTTGTAAAGAAGAAGGATGGAAAATTAATGGTATGTATCAATTATCGACAGAAGAACAAAATGACCATCAAGAACAAGTAACCTTTGCCTAGAATAGATGATCTATTTGATCCACTCAGAGGGGATACAATTTTCTCGAAAATAGATTTGAGATCGAGATATCATCAAGTTAGGATTAAGGACGAATAAATACATAAACCAGACTTTAGGACAAGGTATGGACACACGAGTTTATTGTAGTGTTGTTTGGAATTTCAAATGCACCAACTAAGTTCATGTTTTTAATGAATAATGTTCTCAATAAGTACTTAAATAAGTTCATATTAGTGTTTGTGGAAGACATTTTGGTGTATTCCAAGAATCAAGAGAATCATGGAGAACATCTCATAATGGTGTTACAGGTGTTAAGGGAGCATCAAATATATACCAAATTCACCAAGTGTGATTTCCTTAATAGGGAAATCTAGTATCTAGGCCAAGTAATCTCAGTTGAAGGAGTCACAGTAGACCCTACGAAGACCAAAGCAATCATGGATTGTCCAGCTCCTAGAAATGTGATGGAAGTGATATCCTTCATGGGATTGCTTGGATATTATAGAAGGTTTATCAAGGGATTCTCCAATATCGAGAATCCTATTACATCTCTACAAAGGAAGGGAAAGAGATTTGTGTGGTCACCATAATGCAAAGATAGTTTTCGACAATTAAAGTAACAATTGACCAATGCCCCTATTTTAAGGATTGCAAACCCAAAAAGAGACTTCTTGGTTTTCACAGATTCTTGCAAGGAGGGACCCGAAGGAATCATCATGCAATAATGACAAGTGGGTTGTTATGAATAATGAAATCTAAACGAACATGAGTATAGATATGATACCCATGACTTATAACTTACCGCAATTGTACATGCATTGAATATGTGGAGACATTACCTGATCGGGAGGAGATTTTTCCTCATGACTGACCATTGTGGTTTGAATTATTTGTTTGACCAACCAAAGTTGAATGCTAGACAGACCAAGTGGATAGAATTAATTAGTGAGCTTGACTTTGAAATCAAGCACATAAATGGAAAAGAGAATAAAGTATTCGACACCCTCAACCGAAGCATTTAGGCAATACACCTAGTAGTAGCAAGTGGAGGTGAGTCCAACATTCAATAGATAACTAAGACCCTCTTATTAGATGATGAGGTCTTCAACCTAGTGAGGGAAAAGTTGCAGAGAGAACCTATGGAAAATAGGTACAAAGGATATCAATTGAGAGATGATAACTTGTTGACATACAACCAAAGGCTATATGTTCCTGATTCAACAGACCTGCAATAATTGATTATGGATGATTTCCATAGGAGGCCTTACATCAGTCATCCCCGTTATCAAAAAAAGGTGACAATAGTTAGGAAACTGTATTATTGGCCTAATATGAAGTAAGCCATTGCTCAATATATCTCTAAGTTCCTAGAGTGCCAACAGGTGAGGGTTGAGCATTGACACCTTGCAGGACTATTGCAACCCATACATATACCAGAGTGGAAATGGGAAGTGATTTCCATGGATTTCATCACAGGTTTTCCAAAGACAATAAAAAAAAATGATGCAATCATGGTTGTGGTCAATAAGATGAGAAAGGAAGCTCATTTTATTCCCATAAAGTCTACCTGTAAAGCCAAATACGTTGCCAATGTTTTTGTGAAAGAGATATTCAAGTTGCATGATTTTCCCAAAACCATAATCTCAGACAGAGATACCAAATTCACCTCAAATTTCTCATGAATCTTGTTTGCGAGTTTAGAGAAAGATTTGGCATTTAGTACGACCTACTATCCTCAAACCGATAGTCAGACCAAAAGGGTGAATAGAGTGTTAGAGGATATGTTGTGAATGCATGTTATGCATAAGCCCAACCAGTGGGAAGAATGTCTACCTTTGGTAGAATTTGGGTAAACCAATGGTTATCAAGAATCATTTAAGATGAGCCTGTTTTAAGCTCTGTATGGAAGGAAGTGCATAATTCCAATTAGTTGGGATAGTCAAGTGGAAAAAGTTACACTTGGACCTGAATCACTGAAGGAAATGGATCAATCCATGGTTGAGATAAGGATGAATCTAAAAATTTCCCAATATAGATAGAATATCTATGCCGATAGTAAGAGAATGCCCAGAGATTTCAAAATAGGAGACCATTTATATCTCCGGGTGAAACCCAAGAGAAGTTCCCTGAAAATTGGAATGTGTGCTAAGTTGGCTCCCCGATACTACGAACCATTTGAAATCCTAGAAAGAATAGGAATAGTAGCATACATACTTGCTTTACCACCCACTATTAGAGCACATAATGTATTCCATGTATCTTTTTTAAATAAATATGTGCATGAATATAATCACATTATTGATTGGACTTTAATATAGGTGGAACCAAAAGGAGAATTCCAGCCAGAACCCAAATATATCCTAGATAGGAAATAAACGATGCTACGGAACCAAGACATTGCATAGGTCAAGGTGCAATGGAATCATTTTGAAGTTGATGAAGCTACATGGGAGATGGAAGATGCCATGGGATTGGCATACCCATTTTTGTTTACTATATAATTGTAAAATGAATGGTATTTTAAACACCAAGGACTATGTTTTATTAAACAGGAGGGGAATGTAACACCCTGTTTTCTCCCAAGAGTGTAATTATGCAAAAACCTTATATGTTAATAATATAAGGCAGGGCTGGAAACCCTATGGATCTGCAATGCCTCAAATGCGATCGTTGCATGCACTGACACCACCATTCCAAGACAACAGACTAAGCTACTTGGGTTAAGGCTTTACAAGACAACTGAGCAGCTAGGATGAGTCAGAAAGAGGGGAGGAAACCCCCCTCATATAGTTATGTTATGACCAATGACAGGAATGGAACCCGAGCCAAAAGACCCACATTCGAGTTTCTGCCACATCTCCAAGATCAAATTTTCACACAGGAATAGGGGCTCAGGAAAGAAATGGACATAGAACCTAGTGCGTCTCATCCAAAAGCTTCTCGAGGATGGGAACCAGGCAAGTGTATACCGCAAATGGAAAAACCCCCTCATTATCATATCAAATCAACACGAGTAGGTGAGAACACTCAGTTTATGATGGATCATGCCCTAATTGGCAAATTTTTAGGCCTATGGCCAACTGAACGCGACCTCACATGATGGATCAAGGACTGGTGGAATCCTAAATGAGACTACGAAGTTCAACTCAACTCCAAGGGCTTCTTCACAATAATCCTGTATAACCTCGAAGATAAGGATAGAATCTTTTATAATGGACCATACTTCTACAACTCAGTGGGACTGTTTCTGTGCTTTTGAACAGGTAGATTTAGCCTACAGAAGGAGGACTTTACAAGGACGCCAGTATGGATACGTCTGTACTCACTGCCCTAGGAATTTTGGCTGGAAGAAATACTCATGGGTATCGGGAACACAGTGGGGCGCTATGTAAAGTCATCGGAGGCTACAAAAATGAGAAAGTAAAACTCATATGCATGCATCTGTATCTATATGGACATCTCAAAGGCCCTGCTAGGATCAATCACTCTAGAATATCAGGACGAAGACTGGAATCAAACAATTGCTTATGAACACATACCCTTTCGCTGCAGGAAGTGCCACGAGCACGACCAACTCTTCAGAGATTTCCCTCTAAACGCTCCAAGCACCAAGGCTAGTGACAATAAGCAAAAATATGGCTTCACCAATGTCACATGTCGGCGGAAAAATACACCAAGAAAACAGAACCAGAGCACGGCCCCAAAAGTCCCAACCAAAAATTCCTATGATGTTCTGAATCAACTACCAGAAAAGGAGGAAATACAAAACCCTCATCAAGAAAAAACCCAGGCGAAGGGGAAAATCCCAGAGGAACACAACCCAACTCAAACCAAAGGAACAACCCAAGCCACTCAAACAGGTACATACAGAGACACCACAATGCAGATGGATGAAATGGATCTGGCAGACATAGACCTGGAAAAGCTGGAGGAAGCTCTTAGCCAAAAAGACCTGCAACACATTTCTATGGACCAACTCCCTAAATTCCATAAAGTTTTCACAAACTCCATAGCAGGATCTACGACAAGACTAGGCATAACCACCGACCCACGCACAAAGCGGAAACTAAGGAAAACAAATGGAGGGGACGCAAAACAACCCACCATCTTATCAAAGAAGCAGGAAACCTACTGATAAACTCAGGACAAATTCATAGGTTATCGGAGGGATACCTCCACCCCCCCCCCCCCCCCCCACTCCTTCCTCATGATGAAGATAATCACTTGGAACATTAGAGGGCTCAATGGTAGATCCAAGCAAAGGATCCTTCGAGACTACATCAAAGATGAAAACCCAGATGTTCTACTCCTACAAGAGACTAAATGTGCAGGACTGGAAGCTGAAAACATCTTCTGAAGAAGCTAGAGGGGCTGCAACTTCTTCCATCAAGACTTTGTGGGAGCTTTTGGAGGGCTAGCCATTCTTTGGAACCCTCATACTATCACTCTACAACAACCCTTCTCCACGACAGACACTCTCACAGCTTATTTCATAGTAACATGATCTACCAAGGAAGGAGCCATCATAAATGTCTATGGACCGCAGAGCACACAAGACAAGGAAAGATTCATACAAAAAATACATCATGTCAAAACTCTGCTGAATACGCCCAACTGGGTCATGGGTGGTGACTTCAACATGATACTGACACTGGAGGAAACAAAAGGCTGGAGCAAGACAGTGGTAAGTTCAAAACCCTCATAGATCAGTTAAATATGGTGGATATGGAAACTTGAAATGGAATTTTCACTTGGTCCAATTGACACTCAGGCCACCAGCATGTAGCGTGTATATTAGACCGCTTCCTAGTAGAAGAAACCCTTCTCGAGGGAGACCCAGCAATGGAAGCCAACATAATGCAAAAATCAGGATCGGATCACTGGCCTATCGTCTTCTGTCTGGATCCTGGAAATATTCCCAGACCTAAACCCTTCCTCTTTGAAAAGTTCTGGATTTCTCACCCAAAATTCCATCAGCTGGCACATACCTAGTGGATCTAGGCTGAAGTGGAGCATGGTACTCACATGTACAAATTCTAGCAGTGCCTCAAAAACTTCAAGAAACAACTGAATGTTTGGAACAAATCCACCTTTGGAAATATTTTCCAACGACATCAAGAAATTGAACATATGCTTGAAGACCTGCAAAGAACCTTCATCTCAAGAAGTAGAACCCAAAATCTAGTGAAAGAAGAAGAGAAACTCCAAGAAGAAATGGAGGAACAAAGAAAGAAAGAATAAATTCTTTGGCGTCATAAGTCTAGAGTTCAATGGCTCAGAGAGGGCAAGCGAAACACAAAATTATTCCACAAAGAAATGGTGCATCATAGATATATCAACTGCATCACTCAACTAGAGGACGCTCAAGGCATCCCTATAAGAGAACATGACCAAATTGCTGAGGAACTCAACACTTATTACAAATACCTTCTCATGGAAACCATCGAGAACAAGGAGGAAGCAATCTAGAAAATAACGAATCACATAACCTCATTGGTCACCCTTGAGAAGAATGAAGCACTCCTATGCCCCATGACTCAAGATGAAGTGGACCTAGCTGTTAAGGAAATTCCCCCAGGAAAAGCACCTGGCTCGGATGGCTTTACCACAGACTTCTTCCATCACTGCTGGGATCTAATTAAGGAAGAGGTTTGGCTGGCTGTCGAAGAATCTAGAACGCCTGGCCAAGTACTCTCTGCACTTAATGCAACTTTTCTCACACTCATCCCCAAGGAGGAGCATACTCATCCTAGGTATTTCAGACCAATATCCCTCTACAATGTCATTTACAAAATAATCACAAAATTTGTTGCCACTCACCTTAAGCCAATCCTTCTTTTTGTTATCTCCAAAGTGGAGGTCGGTTATGTGGAAGGGAGGAAAATCATGGACAACGTTATTCTAGCTAATGAGGTGATCCACTCTTTGAAAATGACCAAGATACCAAGTATTCTTATTAAACTAAATCTCTCAAAATATTTTGATAGAGTAAGATGGAAATACTTGCGCTCTATGATGGAGTCCTTTGGTTTTGATAAAATCTAGGTCAATTGGGTTCTCAAGATCACCTCCTCAGCCTTTTTCTCCATCCTAGTCAATGGCATACCCTCCCAACCCTTCTCGTCTACCAGAGGAATTAGACAGGGTGACCCTCTCTCTCCCTTCCTCTTCATGCTCATGGCAGAAGGGCTAGGGCGCTACATCAAGGAGGAAATTATGGATGGCTCCCTCAAAGGACTACCCCTTCATAACATCCATCCGACACCTTCGAATAGTTAGTTTGTCGATGACACTCTACTAATGAACACCCCCACAGCCCATGAAGCCACCAAGCTTAACAACATTCTCTCTGATTTCACGAAAGCCTCAGGCATGCTCTTAAATCTGGACAAATCTAAGCTTTACTTTTTCAATACGTCAATTACAATACATAACCATATTTCCACTTTTAGGAATACCTAAGAGCTCCCTTCCTTCCATTTACCTTGGCATACCCCTCAGAGGGGAGCCGACACCTTCCATTTCTTGGGATAGCTTGCTCCTTTCCATATCCCACAGGTTAAGCAATTGGACCTTTAGATCTCTTAATATTGCTGCCAGACTGGTACTCCTCAAGTCAGTCCTGCAGGCACTGCCCACCTACCTCTTTACTACTCTGGCAATGCCTATCTCAGTAATTCAAACAATCAAGGGCTTCCAAAGAAATTTCCTGTGGCACAGCCACCAAGCCAATAAAAAATGGGCACTGGCTAGTAGGATAAACTATGCGAGCTCAAAAAGTTTGGAGGACTGGGACTTCATGATCCAGGAAAGCTCAACCAAGTCATGGGGGCCAAAATGTGGTGGAGATGGTTACAACATCCGACAAAAATCTGGGTGCAAATATGGAAACAAAAGTATGCCCCAACTACACGAGCCGATCAGTTAATCAGATTCAATGACCATATCCAAGGATCCAACATTTGGAACACGGCCTAGAAAAATCTCCTTCTCATTCAGAGGCATGCCTTCTGGGATGTAAGGAATGGAGAAAGCACACTATTTTGGCAGAACTCGTGGCAGAAACTACCCCCCCTTTGCGACTTGGACGATCTCAATCCCCTCAAACAAAATATCCATCCGAATACTTTTCAGAGAGTTAGAGATCTTTGGAATCTGACTCACAGGAACCAGCCCTGGAGACAATGGAAAACAGAGAGAACAAAACTACAGTTCATGGAAGGCACAGATCTCCAAGCCTGGCAAGAATGCGTTGTCCACAGGAAAATACCAATCAAATATGGACTGAACATCCTTTGATGGGGAAACTCTACCACAGGTATTTTTTCAGTTAATGAAGCCTATTACCTATAGGGAAATTACCAAAATCAGTCCCCAGAAATCATTTGGAGCAAAATTTGGAAAGGTATCCTTTGGCCCAAAGTTTCAATTTTCCTATGGCTCACAGCTCAAAATCATATCCTCACATGGGATGATCTCTTAAAAAGAGGCTTTATAGGCCCTTCTAGGTGTACCCTTTGTCACTAGAGAGAGGAAACCATGGAACATCTTTTCAACAATTGCCACTACAGTCACCAGATCTGGGATTTGGGAGCCCAAACTATGAAGCGAACCAACAGAAAAATGAGTAGTATCAGGGAAACAATTGTGAGCTGGGATACAATATCCTTCCACAACCCAATTCTTGAACGCATTTGGCAGCTGCTCCCTAGGTTCACCTTATGGGCAATCTGGAAAGAACGGAACAAATGAATCTTTCATTCGAAAACTCCCTTCCTGCTACCATGTGGGAACGACTTGAGAAGTTAATTCGAGAAATGGTCAACAACAAACCCTGGAACCCTAAAGATATTTAATGCACTCTCGAGGAGAACAATATTCTCAAAAGATGGAATATGCACATTCATGTTCACACTCCTATGAAGGTAAAAGGCATCCATTCCAACATCCCTACAAGATGGACCCCCCCTCCACTAGGTTTCATCAAGATAAACTTTGATGGCGCCTCTAGGGGAAACCTAGGACCGACAGGTTTCGGCTCAGTCCTCTGGAACCATGTTGGTGAGATCATACATTTGGTGGCAGGTTTCCTGGGTGAGAACAAAAACAATGTTGCTGAGATTTTAAGCCTTATTCAAGGCCTTAAGGTTGCAACTCACAATCAACACCAAAAGTTCATCGTAGAGGGAGAATCTCATATCATCATCCATCTCATCACCAAATTCCTTCATAGAGAACATCCACTGTGAATATCTCCCAGTTGGAGGCTTTTGGGACTTATGGAAGACTTTGGAGCTCTCGTCCACCCCAACCTCACCATAGTCCCTTCTCATGTGAAAAGAGATGCAAACAAAGTAGCGGACTACCTGGCTAATGCGGGAGTCGAGACCAAGTTAGAGCTCATACACTAGAAAACCAATCTCTCTGATGATACTGAACTCTCAAGGTGATGCAAAGACCTTTCTAGCAGGGATGCCTTAGCCCCGGATGGGGTGACACATTGCACAACACCGCCACTTGGTATGGCGCCCAACCTCGGTTTAAATGTGGTAGACTACTCCCCATCTATTCAGCATTAACAATGGGAGCAGGCCATTACAGTAGACCTCCAGGTGAGTGACTTCTCCCTCATGGGAAAGGGTCGACATTGCAAGAATTTAGTATGGTAGATTTATTGCGAGGACAGGAGCAACCGTCCCACAAGATTGTGAAAGAGAAGAGGTATGGTCACATTTGGCTCATTCTTTCTCTACAATTTTCTGTCGACCGTGAGCTTTGGTGTGTTTTTCTTTGCATCCTTCAGAATTCTTCAAGCTCTGGTGAGTTTGATACCCACTCCTTCTCCACGATTCCCAGGGAGCGAGGCAAGCCTCGTCAAGGGTCGGCTTGGTACACCCACACTGCTCAATGCTAGAGGAGACAACATATGGAAAGAGCACTCTTGCTGGCAAACTCCATTCTTCCTCAGAGAGAAAGGGTTTCCTGTCTTGCACTCCATGCTCCTGCAATTGAGTCTGCGACAGAGGAGTTCCCTCAGACCCCACCAGAACTGGATAATTGGAAGCCCACAGACATTACGCAAGAAGAAAATACTCCAACTGCACCTGAAAATCTAGTTGGAAGTAGCATGAGGGGGAGGCTTGAGGAGGATTTCCCAACCTATTACAGTGAGGAAACACCAAACATGAAATACATTCAGGCAAGAGACAACACAAGGGGGAGGCTCTGTGAGGATTTCCCAACACGTTATGTTGAGGAAGTGCCTTACATGGATGTGGTCTCGCAGGGGAATTGCGCGGTAACGGTGCACCATACAGACATAGAAGCCATGGAAAATGATGAGGCCAGCGTAAAAGCAGGGATGGTTATTCTAGGTGAGGCAGACACAAAGGGAATGCATGCACGATCTGGTGCCCAACCACCATTCCTCCACGCGACACACCTAGATCTAGTGTTTGAACTTCGAGGACAAATGGTAGACCAGGAGCACAGAGCCCTCCTAATGGGACAACGTTTGGATATGCTTCTGGATGCTTACTCCAATGCCCCAGCGAATCGAAAATTCCCAACATGCACCCATCCATTTGTCATTCAGGCCAAAGTAGAATGGTAGGAGGACGAGGGCGATAGGCCAGCGGGTATTTGATCATGTCATTTTTAGTCTGTTTTTTTTTTTTCACTTCCAGCCATGCTAGGGATCCTTTTTTATTTTAATCTTGTTGTTCATATTCAAGACGATGTATGGCCATATTTCCTGGTTTCCTTTGGGCAGGACATATGGTGAAACAATCTTTTGTTTTTTTTTCCAGAAGAAACATACATGCCCCAAATTGTGCTAGTTTTAGATAAAATGGCGGCACATTTGGTGGTTGCAGCACCGTTGTATCTCTCTATATCTTTTGTTAATATAATATAGCAGGTAATACCCTTTCTTACTTAAAAAATAAAAAAATAATACGAGGCATGTAATTGTGTTTTTATTTAATATAAACACCAAAATGTTGACTAAGAGGGAACAACCTTGATAAGTATTGGTCGTGATACACCAGAGGAAATTGATAAAGTAGAGGACTGATGGGATGGTTGAGTGAAATGAATACACATGCATCAGTGAAGAAAATAGGAAGCTTGAAAAACAAGATTATCTATTCTTACAAACATGATGATTTCAACTCAACACACCAGACTAATGGAAGACACCACGTGAACATTAATGAGAAGGTCATAAAGGTGGTTGGTTGGTAATGATGGTCGTAATTGGCCCATCCATAGAAAGAATGACCAATTGAATGGTTGAGATAATGTAGTACAAACTTCCCCTTCATAGGGAGAAAGGGTGGACTGTGGGTTACATCTGCAGAATTCAACAGAGAGCCCAAGGAATGGATAAAAGGGCAGCGTGGGAAGAAAGCGAAAGAGAGATGAAAATAGAAAAAACACAGATTAACACAGGAAAGGAAGAAATATTAGAGAAACAAGAAACATAGCGCAAAAGGAAGATGCGATGATTAAGAAAGAAAATGATAACTTTCTTGAAGAAAATAGGAAGATTTTCCAAGCTGAGGATGAGCACCCTAAACAAAGAGGACTCAGATCCTAAACTAGAGTAATAGTGGGATGTAGCTTGGTACTTACTGGAAAAAAACTGACACTGTTAAGGGGAGGTCGATGAGGGACTGTTAAGTAGAGAAGGGACTCCCTTGTGCAGAGTGAATCTAGTTGAGAAACCACTTGATAAACTTGTAGATACCCCGAGTTCAGTAGGAAGTGACAAATTCTGATGTGTTAGAGGGATATGGAGAGTAACCTTCTTGGATCATCTTATACTTGAAGCCATGTCGAGTCAATTTCCCTAGTTGTATCATGGATTGGAACAGGGGTGGCGTGTTTTAGGAGGTGACTCTACAACAAGGCCTAAGGTTTGGAGGAAACGCGTCCTCTCTCAGTCAGTTGGATTGGGTCATTTATTTATCAGATAAGTAATTCATCTATATTAAACTGACTTATGTGAATGCTTAAGAATATAACGATTTTGTGTTTATATATATATATATATATGAATGTTTAAATCCAAGAGAATATTTTTATGCTTAATCTATGATCTGAATGCGGTAAGGTGAGCGACATAGTGATGAATACAAATGTTTGGTTAACTCACAAAAATGAATGAACCCAACCAAATGCTTATTTCAATACCCCATATGTTCCTGGCATGATGAGCCTGCAACCCATGTGAGGCCTAAACCCTAAGTTTGGAAGTCTGTAGAGACTTCAGGATCATATTGAGTCCTTGAAGTTCAAAAGTTGAGGTCTTGTAGGACTCATAAAATGGATAAGTCATTTGAAATAACAATTATGGCTCTGTAAACCTTGTGTTGGCCAGTAAGGAACCACCATCATTGATCTGAATAGATCATGACCATTCATCGGTAGTGAGCTAGATTGGTCATGTCGAAGATATCTCTTGAGTGCCATTGGAAGGGCTCTGAAACACACCTATCGGAGTGAGACCTTTGGGAGGAAATCGCATGTACTATGAAAATAACCGCGATGAAAAGAACCCAAAGTTAGACTAGTGCAAACCATTGATCATTATGAGCCCCACTAGTAATTCAAAAAAATGAGAGCTAATGGGGAGCGTCAATGAAAAGACACATGTTAACAATTGTCTAGGTGAATTGATTTAGTGTGAGCCTAGTCGGCTTAATGTTGGCTATTTTTTGGAGTACGACCTTGGTGGATTCAGAAAAATCCTTCAATGAACTAGAAGTGTGAGTCCTATGAAAGGATGTCATAATGTAGGTTTAACCCCACAACTGACATGGCTTACCAACAGGACAATCAATGTGAGTTAAAGTTACAAGTGTCACTTACCCAAAGGTGGGTGAGTCGAGATGAGTCTACCTTTCGAGAGAGCCGTAAGCTCTGAATCAATCTCAATCATCTATCGGGAGATTGTGAGTTATTCCCATGACCGTTTCTTAATGAGAAGGGTATATTCCTTGATGGTTTGGTCTCAGAGTAAGGAAATTGCATGAATTATTCTAGCTCTGACTGAATGGCATCAGAGGTAAGTCATAAGAGTACTAGTAAAGCATCTGAGTGATGGCTCCGATGGTTCTGTGTGGATTGGACTCATTTCATTGTAGAGTTTCACAGACACACATAGGTGCAACGTAGTCACCGTGACAAACGAAAAACATGTTGAGGTGACCCATGGATGCCACTTGTCAATGCTCAGACATGTCAAAGACCAAGGAACTTTAGGGAGGCCATGAATTTAGATCTAAGACTCAATTTCAAAAGAAACAACCATCCTTAGAAGGCTCATGATGAGCAGGAGGAAATGAAGCTCCATGGAGGGGACTGAAATGACTAAGAAAAGTGATAATTACAATACCCCATCACTTATAAATGAATACTTAGGGGGTCAAGTGTGTTACATCCATCTAGAGGTCATGAACATCAAATTGAACTAATACCTAGAAGTACTCCTCCTAATAAAATGTCTTATATATATTCACATCAATAAAATGGGGAGATTGAGAAAATAGTACGAGACATGTTGGATGAGAGTATTACTCAACCAAGAAGAAGTTTATTTTTAGATCCAATAACGATGGTGAGAAAAAACAAATAATGCTTGGAGGATGTGTCGTGATTATAGATGCCTAAACAAAATCACCATCAAGGATAAATTCCCTATTC
The DNA here is from genome assembly GCA_009831015.1 of Picea engelmannii. NCBI lineage: Eukaryota > Viridiplantae > Streptophyta > Pinopsida > Pinales > Pinaceae > Picea > Picea engelmannii. Next base: position 421,509 of record ML785973.1, read on the forward strand.
CAAATATTGATGAGCTATTAGATGAGCTTCATGGAGTGGTTTATTTCACAAAATTAGATCTTAAATTAGGATACCACCAAATCAGAACAAGAGAAGAAGACATTTTGAAAACAACTTTTAGGACACATTAAGGGAACTATGAATTCTTGGTCATGCCTTTTGGGTTGACTAATGTTCCTTCTAATTTTCAAATCCCTACGAACAAAGTTTTTTGACCCCATCTTAGAAAGTTTGTATTGGTTTTATTTGGTGATATACTTATCTATAGAAAATCATGGGAATACCACATTAAACATGTGGATAAATTCCTATAAATTCTTGAGTAGAATAAAACATATGTAAAAAGGTCTAAATGTGCCTTTGAAAACAAGAAGTAGAGTATTTGGGTCATATTTTCTCATGGGAAGGAGTCACATTAGAACCTCAAAAGATTCAAGTTATTATACAATGGTCTATTCCCAAGGATATCAATAGTCTTAGATGATTTGTGAGTATTACAATGTTGGCATGTTTACAGGCTGAGCATGCTTGTCATTGATGGAAAGAACAACAACAATGATGGTATGGTTACAGGCAAGAACAATAGCAACGTTGGCAGGGTTACAGTTGGGAGACAATGATAGAAAATGGGAAAGCAAGTAATATCAGCAGTGACGATGGCATGGCAAGATACGAAGTGTAACAATGAAGAGAAACAATGATCGTTAGATCCCATTCGGAATTCCCGATGACCGTTTGATCCGAATTAGGACTAGAGGAGCGCACATAAGAGGAGAATAGATCTCAGGCATTAGATGTGAGTGCAAAGACCGACCATCGTCGGATCCAAAAGTAGGAGCGCGGTATTTAAGTAAAAGATGAAGCAGGCTTAGAAAGTCCCGAAAGCAGGAGGACCGTTGATCCAAGAAGGACACATGGAAAATAGTCAAAGTGTGAAAAAGGTTTCATTTTAGAGTTTTGCAGATTGAGAAATCCAAAGGAAAGAGCTTGAAATTTAAATATGCAAAATCATGATAACAATCCTGACCGTTGGATTCATAGGACATGTGGCAAGCAATTGGAATTTCGCTGACTTGCACATTGGAGGAGTCAACAGAGCATGGTGTGGGAACTTGCGATATGCGATATCTTGAAATGATCCGAGCCATCGGATCGAGGGTTGATTTGAACCCTTGGATAGAGGTATGTTGTGGAACTTTGGATGCAGAGGACACATGGCGAGCGATTGGCATTTCGCTGACTGAAAGGTCAAAGGAACGAGGCTCCTAACCTATCAAACTCGCGATATGCGAAATCATGATATAATCTTAGCCGTTGGATTGAAGAAAAATCTGGGCTATCATATCTAGGAGGTAGATCATGACAGACCACATTAGCGAGGATAGGTGGAAACTTTTGTTAGCAAGGACACATGGCACAAGCATATAAGGACAAGTGTCAAATTGATTCGGCTTTTCAGGCCACTGGAAATCATAATTCTGAGTGACACGTGGCAGCCACTTAGCTCTTGACATGTCATTGAGTGACGTAAGAATGATGTCACTTCATGAGTTCTTGTTTCGAGAGTTTCATCTACAAAGTCCCGAAGGCTCAAGTATCGGGGCAGAAGAGAGCCGCCCGATCACTGTGGATGGTGGACTGTTGATATGGTTCCATTTCTGAGTTTCGGATACCGAGAGTTGGAGGACTCAAAGACACTCATGACAAGAATGATGAAATGAAAAATCATGAAGCACCTTTTGGCGTAGCCTGTGGTCACCATCGGTGGTCATGTGAGGGGAAAGAGCTAGCGGAGCTAAGCTACTTTTCGACGATCGTAACATGAAGAGTCGAGAATCTTCACCACAGGATTCCTGAAGTCGCGAATCGAAAAGTTCTCGTTTGGTTAGCAAGTGGTCACAACATGTGGTTATATGGTCACGAGAAGGGAAGGAGCCAGTCCAGCTAAGCTCCTTTTCGAAGTTTCAGGGATCGCAACTTGGAGCGTCAAGACCCTTCGACACAAGATTTCCGAAATGCAAAATGCAAAATACATTTTTATTAGGCCCGTGGTCACAACCAGTGGGCATATGGGATAAATGCAAGACCCTGTGGATTTAATCCAACAGTGCTACTTATTTGAGCATCTGATCGAAGGGCTACTGTTGATATTCATGATTAACTATTCAGTTATGATTCAGTTAGCAGAACCGAATCATGGTTCTTGGACGGTTGGTGATTCAGTTGCTGAGACATTTTTTCCCAAGGAGATTCGAGGTGTAACCAAAGAGGCAAGTGGATAAAATAAACAGGCTATGAATATGTGTCATTGGTTGTTCTGAGTGAAAAATGAATTGAACTGTAGAAAGGTAAAATCACATTATGTGCAGTGTGAAGAAAACTCAGAGATGAGGAACAAAATCTGAACATAAAAAAATAGGTGAAGAGAGTAGAATGTGCACATATCAAAGATGCATATCTGTGAGAAGAAGAGAAAGCTGAGGTGTGCATGCTGAGGTAGAGGAGAAGATCAGAAAGATGAAGGGGATGAAAGCAAGAAGACACTGATGTAGGTAGAGTAGAGCAACACAACATAACAATGATAAGAATGTTAAGCCAATGACAACTATTGAATCATTGTAATAAATTCATAGAAAGCAAAGTTTTATGTTTTAGGGTGTTAGGGAGGTGCGAGGAAGGACTGTTTTCCTCAGAGGTTTAAGTGGGTTCTTGAACACAGGGAGTTGTAGCTTCCATCTGGTTGCATCCAGAGAAACCAAGGTGGTAGGGTGGTGCAAGGGAGAACAAGTGTTTTCTGTTATACAAGTTGGAGCCTGTGTAACTAGAAGTTGGTGCTTCCATCTAGTTAGTGATGGAACATTCAAGAAGTTGGTTCTTCCTTCCAGATGGTGCTGGAACATTCAGGAAGTTGGTGCTTCCATCCAGTTGGTGCTGGAACATTAAGGGAGTTGGTGCTTCCTTCTAGTGGGTTCTAGAGAAACCAGAGAGTTGGTGCTCTCAACAAGTTGCAACTTGCAAAATAGAGGTTGTAGCCTCAATAGGAGTTGGAGCTCCCAAGAATGATAATGTAAATAATATAAAGATTACTTATCATATCAAGAAGAAGATGTTTTTCCCTTTATGGGTTTCCTCAGGAAATATCTATCTCTGTATATTTCATGTGTGTGATTACTGTTGAATATTCTACTTCTTACTTTCCTACACAATTGTGATTGTCATTGAGTGTTCTGTAAAGATTTAAAATGGTCATAATTGTTTAAGCATAGTAACAACTGATTCAACCCCCCTCTCGATTTTCCAACAATTGGTATCAAAGCAGGTTACTTTTATTTAAAGGTAGATCTGTAAGCTTAAACATGACAAGTCATTAAGTGACTTCATCCAGTAAGCCTCCTCTATTTGATGGAACAAATATTTCCTTTTGGAAGGTTAGAATGAGAACATACCTAATGGCATCAGGTGTTGATTTCTGGGATGTAGTAGAGACCAGATACATAAAGCCTGTTGTGCTAGCTTCCAAGGATGATAAGTTATAATTTATCTTTAATGCTAAGGGAATGAATGCTATCTTGAATGGACTTGTAGAAGCTAAGTTTGTAAAGGTGATGCATCTTCAAACTACCAAAGAAATGTGGGATAAAATTATTAACAATTATGAAGGAAATGAGAAAGTAAAAGATGCCAAACTTCAAACATATAGATTTAAGTTTGAACAACTAAATATGAATGAATATGAAACAGTCAGCAAGTATTTTTTAAGAGTAGAAGAGCTTGTGAATGCCATGAAGGGTCTTGGTGAAAAAATTGAACAATCATTTTTAGTTCAGAAGATTTTAAGATCTCTCCTTGATAAATTTAATCCAAAAGTATCTGCAATAGAAGAAATAAATGATCTTAAGACTTTGACCATTGATCAACTCCTAGGAACTCTAATTGCATATGAAATGAGAATTAGCAAAGATAAATCTGTTACAAGAGAAGCATCTTTTAAAGAAGACAAGAATACTGATTCAGAATTCGATGATATTGAGGAAAAATTTGTGAGAAGGTTAAAGAAAGGATCAGGAAAATATCAAGGAAAACTCTCTTTCAAATGTTTTAACTGTGGTAAGATAGGTCATTTTTCATCTAAATGTCCTCACCAGAAAAAGGATCAGAATTCTGATGATGAAAAGAAATACAAATTTAAGAAATATAGTAAAAAGAAAAGTTTGTGTGCAAACAATGACAACTCCTCAGAAGACATAGATACTAATTCATCCTATGAAGACGAAGTGAATGATTTTATGCTTATGGATATGGGATATCTTGATGATGAACATTTAGGAGGTGAAATGGATGATGAAGAAGTTGTGGTGGATATGGAAGGTGAATTAATCAGTGCCTTGGAAGAAATTGACAGACTCAGATGTAAGAAGAGAAAACAAAAAAGGTTGTTGATGTAGTTTAAAATGAATGATAAAAACCTTGATGAAGAATTTTCTCTACTAAAAGTGGAGTTAGAAGAGGAAAAGAAAATAGAAGACATTCTAAAACAACAGTTATTAGAGAAGAAATAAAGGTGTGAAGCCTTAGAAGAAGAGATAGTAAAAATCTAAAAATAAATGGAGAAGTTTAAGGCATTGCATCACCAAAATCTGTCAAGTATTAAAGCCTTAGAAGAGTTAACTTCCATTTTAAATTAGAAAAGGAATTCAAAGTTGAAAGATGGCTTGGGCTATGAATAAGGATCAAGTAGTCAGCATCCAAGTAATACGGAACCCATCAAGTTCGTCAAATCTACAATCATTGACAATAACCACTCTACAGAAATAAATGAAGATAATTAGCCGCCCAGGAGGAGTAAAGGAAAATGTACCAGAACTGAATCTATAGAACAAGTAAATAATACACCCCCTTCTCAAGGAATTCATCAGCATGGAATAAATCAACCTGCTCAAAGAAGACATCTAGTTTCCGGGTACACAGATTTTTTCTATGGATATTGTTTCTACTGTTCTAACTTTGGCCACAAAACTGTAAATTGTTCCTTAATATTTAGACATAATAAATCAAGACTCCCAAGGAATAAATATCTTCCACAATAGAGAATGAGACAACCAAGTAACAAACAATCATAGATTGCAAATGGTCAAATTAAGTTTAGAGACATGTAACTGAGGAGGTCAAGAAATAATGAACAACCAATGAGTAGACAATGTTACAAGAGTCACTTTGACCTATTGAAAAATGATATTGAATGTTATAATTGTCATAACTTCAGCCACAAATATGTAAACTGCCACCTGAAGAATTACAAAGTAGATCCAATATCTTTTAGCTAGAAAGGCCAGCAAATGGAAAAGTAAAGATAGTGAAAAATGTGGTCTAGTACTTTCAAATCAACAACAAAAGGACTCCTGGAATATAGACAGTGGATGTTCCAATCACATGAATAGAGACAAGGATAAGCTTATGTCCATAAGTAAACGCAAAACAAGAGATGTGACCCTTGAAAATTACGAACCAGGTAAAATCAAGGATAGAGGGATGGTGAGTTTGAGTAATGACAAAGGAGATGCCCAATATGTTTTGCCTGTAGATGGGATGAAACATAATTTTCTCAATGTAAGTCAAAAGTGTGACAAAGGATGTAAAGCGATGGTCAATTCCAAAGACTGTAAAATAAGATCTGTAAACTCAGGACAAGTGGTGGATAAAAGCACAAGGATAGACAATAATTTTGATATTGAATCCTCCTCTGCAAGTAAAGAAGAATATTAAGATACAATAAAAGAATGTTCAATTAGCATTTATCCCATAGAAAAGAATCATGTCATAAGATGGAGGCAAAAGTTTTGAAGGTTGAGAAGTCAAACACTCAAAGCAATTTCTTGAATAGCTCCATGACCCTAGATAAGCTCTTGGATAGTCAGATATCACCAAATGAAAAATATGATATTGGATACAACAAGGAAGAAATCAATACTCCTAAGAAACCTGATATAGGTCCTTCATCTGTGAAAAAGAAAAGTAGGTATGAGAGTGGTTGTAGCGATTTTTTCTTGTGATTTAATCTAGTCATAGAAGCCTTGGATTGTATGCATCATGGAAGAAAAATGAAATTGCAGTAATAGAGATCGATGGGAATCAATGGGGAGATCCAAGGGTTGTTTAAAAAGTATAAGCTACAATTGTGCAGTGTTCTAGTAGAACAATGACATTTGCAGCAACAACATTCTGATGTACAAAATTATATACATGACATCCTGTAGATATAACAAGAGGAAAGACCTTGTCAGGGAAATCTAACCTTTTAGAAACAAAAGAGGATAAAAATCAGAAGAAGAGAGATAAAAGTGATAGGGAGAGTCATCCAGTTATGACAAGAAAAGGTTGATGAAGGAGTCTCAGTAAGAGAGGTGAGAAATATTGAGTATTCTACAAAGGATACATCGGAAGATGACGATGAACAGGTCCAAGAATCGAAGGAGAAGACTCTGGTTTAGATACAAATACTCTACAAGACTCAATAAGAGAGTACATCCCGTCAGGGGGAGTTTGTGTTGGTTGAAAATCTGATACCTCCTAAACATACTGCAAAAGCTCAGGGGGAGCATGTTTTCTTTGACATTGATGTCAAAGGGGGAGAAAAGGAGTGGTCCGGACCGGCTGCTACAGTTGGAGATCCAAACAGATTAGCACAAACATTCAAGGTTTCCATCAATGCCAAAGGGAGAGATTGTTGGCATGTTTACAGGCTGAGCGTGCTTGTCATTGATGCCAAGAACAACAAAAACAATGGTATGGTTATAGGCAGGAATAGTAGCGACGTTGGCAGGGTTACAGTTGGGAGACAACGATAAAAAAAATGCAATCAAGGAAGATCAGCAGTGATGATGGCATGGCAAGATCAGAAGCGTAACAATGAAGAGCAACAATGATCATTGGATCCCATTCAGAATTCCCGATGACCATCAGATCCGAATTAAGACTGGAGGAGTGCATAGAAGAGGAGAACAGATCTCAGGCATCAGATCTAAGTGCGAAGACCGACCATCTTTCAATCCAAAAGAAGGAGAATGATATTTAAGTACAAGATGAATCGGGCTTATAAAGTCCCGAAAGCAGGAGGACCGTTGATCCAAGAAGGACACATGGAAAACATTTAGGGCATGACAAAGGTTTCGTTTTGGAGTTTTGCAGATCAGGAAATCCAAAGGAAAGAGCTTGAACTCACGATATGCGAAATCACAATAACAATCCTGACCGTTGGATTCATAGGACACGTGGCAGGCGATTGGAATTTCGTTGACTTGCACATTGGAGGACTCAATGAAGCATGGTGTGGGAACTTGCGATATGCAATATCCAGAAATGATTCAAGCCATTGGATTGAGGGTTTATTTGAACCCTTGGATCAAGGTATGCTGTGGAACATTGGATGCAGAGGACACATGGTGAGCGATTAGCATTTCGATGACTAAAAGGTCAAAGGAAGGAGGCTCCTAACCTCTCAAAATCAAGATATAATCTCAGTTGTTGGATTGAAGACAAATTTGGGCCATCAGATCTAGGAGGTAGATCATGACAGACCACATCAATGAGGACAGGTGGAAACTTATGTCAGCAAGGACACATGGCACGAGCATATAAGGACAAGTGCCAAATTGATTCATCTTTTCAGGCCACTGGAAATCATAATTCTAAGTGACATGTGGCAGCCACTCATCTCTTGACACGTCATTGAGTGATGCAAGAATGATGTCACTTCATGAGTTCTTGTTTTGGAATTTTTAACTTCAGAGTCCCGAAGGCTCAAGTATCGGGGTGGAGGAGAGTCGTCCGATCACCGCGAATGGTGGACCGATGATCTGGCTCCATTTCAGAGTTTTAGATACCGAGAGTTAGAGGAGTCAAAGACAGTCATGGGAAGAATGCCAAAATGTGAAATTGTGAAGAACCTTTTGGCACAGCCTGTGGTCACCTCCGATGGTCAAGTGAGGGGAAAGAGCTAGCAGAGCTAAGATAATTTTCAGTGATCACAACATGAAGAGTCGAGACTCTTCACCACAGGATTCCCGAAGTCACGAATCACAAAGTGCTCATTTGGTTAGCTAGTGGTCACAACATGTGTTTATATGGTCACAAGAAGGGAAGGATCCAATCCATCTAAGCTCCTTTTTGGAGTTTCGGGGATCGCAACTTGGACTGTTGAGACCCTTCGACACAGGATTTCCAAAATGCGAAATGCAAAACGCATTTTGATTAGGCCTGTGGTCACAGCCAGTGGGCATATGGGATAAACAAAAGACCCTGTGGATTTAATCTAATGGTGTTGGTTATTTGAGCATCTGATCGAGGGGCTACTGTTGATCTTCATGATTAACTGTTCAGTTACGATTCAGTTAGCAGAACCAAATAATGGTTCTTGGAAGTTTGGTGATTCAGTTACTGAGACGTTTTTTCCCAAGGATATTCGAGGTGTAACCGAAGAGGCAAGTGGATAAAATAAACATGTTGTGACTGTGCATCGTTGGTTGTTCTGAGTGAAAAATGAATTGAACTGTAGAAAGGTAAAATCACATTATGCGTAGTGTGAATAAAAATCATAGATGAGGAACAGAAGATAAACAAAACATAATAGGTGAAGAGAGCATAATGTGCACATATCAAAGATGCATATCTGTGAGAAGAAGAGAAAGTTGAGATGTGCATGTTGAGGCAGAGGAGAAGATTAGAAAGATGAAGGGGATTCAAGCAGGAAGACACTGATGCAGGCAGAGTAGACCAACACAATAGAACAGTGATAAGCCTAGTAAGCCAATGACAACTATTGAATCACTATAATAAATTCACATAAAGCAAAGTTTTATATTTCAGGGTGTTCAGGAGGTGCTAGGAAGGACTATTTTCCTCAGAGGTTTAAGTGGGTGCTTGAACACAGGGATTTGTAGCTTCCATCTAGTTTCATCCAAAGAAACCAGGGTGGCAGGGTGGTGCAAGGGAGAATAAGTGTTCCCTGTTATACAAGTTGGAGCCTGTGTAACTGGAAGTTGGTGCTGGAACATTCAAGAAGTTGGTTTTTCCATCCAGATGGTGATGGAACATTCAGGAAGTTAGTGCTTCCATCCAGTTGGTGCTGGAACATTAAGGGAGTTGGTGCTTCCTTCTAATGGGTGCTAGAGAAACCAGAGAGTTGGTGCTCTTAGCAAGTTGCAGCTTGCAAAACAGAGGTTGTAGCCTCAAGAGGAGTTGGATCTCCCAAGAATGATAATGTAAAGAATATAAAGATTACTTATCATATCAAGAAGAAGAGGTTTTTCCCTTTATGGGTTTCCTCAAGAAATATCTGTCTCTGTATATTTCATGTGTGTGATTACTGTTGAATATTCTACTTCTTACTTTCCTACACGATTGTGATTGTCATTGAGTGTTCTGTAAAGATTTAAAATGGGCATAATTGTTTAAGCACAATAACAACTGATTCACCCCCCCCCCCTCTCAGTTGTCCAACACACAATATATTATTAGAAACTTGTTAATAATTATGCACACGTTGTAGTACCACCCACATCTCTCCTAAAGAAAAACTCATTTGTATGGGATGAAGAGGATATCTTGACATTCTCACTCTTAAAGGATTCTATCTATTCTACACTATTTTTCCTTAGGCTACTCTCAAGAAAAGAACAATGCCAAGGCACCTTATGGAGGAAAATTTCCTCTCGAATTTATGCTAACTGAAAGATTCCAATAGTTAGAGGGGGTAACCCTAAAATATGTTATTTTTGTCAATGTTTCATCGAAACCTGCACAAGAGATCTAGCTAAAGAAAGTAAAAACAGATCTTATCAAGAAAGGAAGAGAGATTCAATATGGAATAATGATAAAATATAATCACACTACTCCAATGAGCTAATCAATGAATGAATGATTGATACAATGAATGAGTGGAATACACTCATATATAGGACAAGTCTTTCCATAATTAAGAAAAAAAATCAAGCAGTTATATTTCCTTAGGAATGCATACATGCATAATAGAGATGGTCTAAATAAAAATTATCAAATAGAAGTAGTCAATGAACTCCCACTGAACTAGTGTGTTGAAAATAGAAATTTCTCCAACAATTTTTTGGATATGAAAGTTTCTCCAAATAAATTGACGAATTTCTCCAACAATTTTTTGGATATGAAAGTTTCTCCAAATAAATTGACGAATTTCTCCAACAATTTTTTGGATATGAAAGTTTCTCCAAATAAATTGATGAAGTTTAAGTATTTCAAGCACAAAACTTGGAGTAACTGATTGAGAAAAATAAATAAATTTATGCTTAGAATATAACTAATTTAGACATGCATTATCATTCCTAGAGGGAACCATATTCCCATTTAATCAACTTTAAGGATCATAATAAAATAAAACTAAATAAAATTAAAATACAATTTTCCAAAAGATAATATTTTATCAATGAAAAATATTGTTTTAGAGAAAATGTGATTTCCTAATAAATAAGATGGAACCAATTCTTCAAAATCACATAAAACACAAAATCTTAGGAAAAACTTCTATACTAATTCATAACATACTCAATTTCAACATAATTTAGTAAGAAATACTATAACCATGAAAATGAAATGGAGAATTCATAAATTGAAGTACATCATATTAACAAACATGAATTGCAAAATCCAACAAGTGAGTAATTTCACAAAACATATTGATATATTAAAAACATTGAACAATTACAAAGATAAATTTTTGAGATTAAATCTATGAAAAATTTCTTGCCATAAAGCTTGAAGTTTTGACTGAAACAAGAAAAAAAAAATCTAAATGTTGATTACACAAGGGATGAATCCTCTAAAAATACAAAGGATCATGAGAGACTCAAAATATTCTTAAGCAGATGATTGAGATATATGTTGGAAGAAAGTTCTCTATTTAGTCAAGAATCGATAGCCAAATTTTATTTTGATGGAAGAAATCACGACAAACCCTCCAAGTACTTCCCTACATTTCATGTATGGTAAACAGGGTAAGCCGTCGTCCATAATTACTAGGCCTAACCTGGTGGGGACATCTAGTGAGGCCCAACAATATAAACAATTCAACTGGCTGGGGACTTGACCCCAATACCTCTTGCATTATAACCATAGAACTCATCCACTCGAGCTAACCCACTGAGCTAATATATAACCAATTATATGCTAGCTTCCTTTCTTTTATTTCTTGGGGACCAACCATTTTCTATTTGAGGTAATGATTTCTAAAAATAGCAAGGAGTGGGAAAGTGGAAACCATTATTTTCCATGTTTTTATTCTTCTTCTTTTGTTGAGGTATTCATGCCAATGTGGATGATAAATGTGGAGCCTTTGGTGGACCTTTGCTTCTTAACTTAGAAATTTGCTTCCAATAATTCCCTTCGAGAAGATTAAAGTCTAACATTTTTCCTAGCAACAATGTCCAATTCTGTATATAAGTCATAAGATGATGGTGGAAAAATTTATTGTAAATGAGTAATAGTATTCAAAAGAATAAATGTTTAAATATCTTTAAATAAATCAATTTGCCTCTAATTAGACCATTGAAATCCTTGATTTATTCACTTTTATTTCTTTATTTTTCAAGAGAATCATTATAACCTTCAATGTTGAGGAACCATATTTGTGGATTCCATGGAGGTGGTAATCCAAGTTCAAATGTTGCTAAAAACTGTTTTCTAAACTCTTGACTAAAATGAATCATTGCATTACACTTGATTTGATATATCATAATTAAACTTTGTTTTGTATGAATTGAGCTTGCTTGCATAATGATTGCAGTCCTATATTTAACTCATAGAATTTGTAATTGATCTTGGGTTCTACTATTCAAGAATTTTATAACTTCATCAACCATTTGAACTTTATCTCCCAATTATTCCCACGCTTTGGAAATCTCAAGTTTTACTGTTCTTTAAAGAGATCTAGTTTCTTGAAGCACATTAAAGTGAGCTCTCAAAATTTGGGTAATCAATTTAATTTGATCCCAAATGAAATTTTTTTCTCCAACCAAATACTTATTTGCATAAATATTTTTTTTTGTCAAAATCCTCTTTTATTTTTTCAAATTCTACAATTTTATTATTATCTTAAGCTATAATCTTCCCTTTTTCAACTAACTTTCAATGATAATTACCTATTATCATGTTTCTCTTGTCAACCTATGCCTGCAATTATGTGATCTTTGTAGAATTCCATTGAATACTTGTTTCTATTGTTCCCAATTCTTTATGTACTACTGAAAATTGGCTTCTAAGTTTTTTTATTTGTTCTACTTTTAAACCCTCCTTGATAACTTCAACATCGGGAATTTTGGTTTACAGAGTTAAATTAGTTGACAAAATAGTTTCAATCTCTTCATTTACTCTATAAATTATTTCGCCCATTTTTTTTGAGTCATAAGTGTTTCCATTTTATTATTGAACTACTCCTTTTCCTTTTCCAATTCAATCAATTCTTTAGTTTGAATGTGTTCAGTTGTGGGGATATTCAACTTTCCTTTAAGGAGTTGGATTTCCTTTTCTTTGTCTTTCATTAAACATTCAATTCTAGATTTATCACCTTGATGATGTCTCGAGGCAATCAAATTTTTCTCTTGGTCATCGATGGTCACCATGTGATCTCTATTTGTGGCCCTTTCTATATTCAATTATTTTTCTAGCTTGCTTACTAGTATTTTAATTGTATTGATAGTTGTTATTACTTGCCCCAAATATATATACATTATATTTCATGTTTGTTTGTGCCAATTTAATTTTATCTCCAACTGGTATCTTACTTAAGTCAATAATGACTTTTTTAGTCTCATACTCTTGAGGCTTGATTTTTTTCTCAGACTTATTGACTTTAGGTTGTAGAATTGTCATGTCTAGAGTTCCCTTATCATGATTCAATGTTAGACAAAAATCTTGGTGGTGCAGGTCCTTAGCTAATTTGAGAGAACATTTTCTATTTTGACTATTTAGCCATCTTCTTGCCTAGAGTCATTTTTGTGAAAATGTCAATTTCTTTTTCTGAAATTGAAATTTATTTGGAAGTTTATCCCCCTTGAATTATTTTTCCTATAAATCCATGAGTTGAATCCTTAAATGTTGCAACTTGGTTTATTGATATAATCAACTTTTGAAATAGAGGTTCACTCACATGTTTCATCTTGCTTGATTCTTCTTCATATTTAGACTCACTGGATTTGATATGATCAATAAAAGAGGAAGATAAGTCTTCTTGCTAAATTCAAATAGAAGAAAACTCAGAGACACCACCCAAAGAAATTCCATCTCTATTTAGAAGAGAAAATGAAGAAGAACCAAACATTTCTCTCTTGCTAGCTACATTCACCAATCACCAAATATTGTTTCTCATCAAAGTTTGATCTTGTTGTTGTATTTAAGTTGTTGGTGATTATTAACAATCGTAATTTGATCGAAAAGCATGGGATATTTACTTGGGTAGAAAAATAAATGTGGCCTCTCTTTAGGGGTGAGAAAATCTCACTAGAGATTGAATCAAGTTTGTTAGTTGATGGTGATTTCTAGGAATGACGAAAATACAACCAATTCTTCCTTGGGAAAATAATTCACCCAAAACAAGCTAGGGGATGAAGTTTGACAATGAACATGTTTTCCATGTGTCTGAGGATCATGCACATAAATTTTGGGAATAAAAATTCAATACCTAGTAGCTAGAATGATCTCTACCATCCTCAAATCTACAATAAACAATAAAAAAATGTGAGAGAATGGTTCATCTATAGAAATATAGTTGAATAAAGATTCCCTGGGATGAAGAGAAGTAAAGAATGAATGAAATGGTTGTTTTCTCCCTTTGAGAGACTCAAAACTGAACATGCAAAGGGGGAACTAAGCATTACAAATAGAAACAACAACTATCAACAAAGGAAATAACAAATCTCTAAGTTGGAGGCTTAGAGAGGCAAGTTTCTAGGTTGGATAAGAAATGTGCACCTTGGGGTGAAAAATTTTGAGGAAAATTGCCAACTTTTGTTCAAGAGGCCAAATCATTGGCTTAGGAAGGTTACTAGCCTCAAAGTTTAGTAATTTATCCTTTCAACTACTTGGGAAATTATTAGCCTGGGGAGTTGATAATCCTCCTAAGTGAATGATTTTTCTTTTCCTCTCCTTTACAAAAAAATGTAATGTTACACTTTATTTTCGTCATCCCTATGACTGTTAATGATGTAAACCTATATGTTGCCTTCAGAGGGGTTAGTGGCCTGAGTTCCTGAAGAAAGAAGAGAGAAGAACTTTTCCTAAGAAAAGAAGTTGCATTCTCCTTTGTAAAAACCCTATTAAAGAGGATGTTCACAGGTTGCTATATAGGCAGGGTGCGAGAATGCTTGATTCTTGCAAGCTACACCATAGATGGGTTGCGAGAGGTTCGTAGGTTTCTCTATAAGTAGGGTGCGAGAATGTTCATACGTGGGAAAAATGAGCATCTTCTCGATGCTTATAGAAGGAGAAAATTCCATGGTGAGGTGGAATTCGAATGGTTTGGATCTTACTCGCTTTCATGATTTAGTGGGATCATACTAACCTCCTCACCTTATCCTATTCAACTTATAAAAGGAGAGGAGCTCTCATTGAGAAAGTTAGTTGTTTTTGTCTTGGGATTGTTAGCTTGGTTAGAGTGGCTTTGAGATTTTCTTTGTCAAGATAGATTGTGAGTAGCTATCAGATCCATGGTCTCAAAATCCTTGGAGCAAGAAGCATGTGGGGAACGAAGGGTAGTTGGAAGGGACCTTATGACATCAAGGCCATGGTTGTAATCTCTCTTTCACATTTAATATGATTCTTTCCTATAAATCTTGTTGTGTTTTATTGTATGATTCCTTGATCACATACATAGGTTTATATTGAGTTTATGCTATTACTATCACTTTGGTTGGTTGCGTTCTTTTGCAAGATCATCATTATATGAGCATTAGAACGGAGCTAGGATGGTGATGGTGAGAGGAAGTGATGTTTAAATGGTATGTCACCTATCCCTCTTTAGTTAGTAAATTCAATATTTAAAACTTAAGGAAAGTGTCATGTTCTGGTGTGTTTTGTTCTAGATCTAGGTGGATCTAGTGAGATCATTTAGTGTCCACACCTACCGATTTATCCAAAAACAAAATTGGCAACTCCACTGGGGAATGGATTGTTTCCTAGTTAGTCTAGTTTCCCTTGCTTTGATTGCATGTTTTATGGTCTCTAATTCCATGGGAGATCCATCCAGACTCTTTGGATCTAAAAGTTCACTTAGACTCTTTGTCCTTTTTCCAAATTCCTTTTGATTACAGACATTCTCGTACTTCACCTGTATACAGCCTACGAAAACCCTTGATTTTCACACCCTACTGTTCAGTCCGGTGAGACCTTCTCGCACCCTACCTGTGTCTAGACTGCGAAAGTCCCTAATTCTCACACTGTACCCCACTACCAGGCTGTGAACTCATTTGTAAAAGTTTTGGATTAGGTATTCCTGTCTTTTTGATTCCCAGTTTTTCTTTGATCAGCTAGATTGAACTTTTGGAGCCTATATTGATCTGTTTACAGTCTGCTTGACATTCTTTGAGTTGCTTTTAGCCATCTTTGCTTTTTTTTGGTTTTGAAGGATTAGTCTCTTGCTTTGAGTGTCTTTTAATTACAAAGCATGTGTTTTCTTTAGAATTGTTTAGGGAAAGATCATATTTCTTCTGAATAGTTCGCTTTAAAAGAAAACTTTGAGTTTGGGTTTCTTTGTTTTAACAAAGTTCGTTATTGCTTTTCGTGAAATTTTTGAAAAAAAAAGATTTAATTTCTTGGTTTATATTAGATTGGGGGCATCCTTGCATTTGAAGTAGCGAAATTGCATGATTCTTGGCATTTTTTGGTCTTAAATTCCGAAAATGTTTCCCCTTCATGGCCGGGGGAGGGGGGGGGCATGAATCATGCATTGGTGTACAATACCTTTTTCTCATTTCTTGAGAATATTGATATTGATGAGTTTAATATTTTGGGGCATTGTGCATCTAGGAATGATAAATGTTTTCTCCTTTTCGTAGCATAGCTTTCATCGAAATGAAAAGATTTCATCTTCATATCTTTGCATAAATTTCGAGTCGGTCAAAACACCATATTGTCCACGCCATTTTCCTTTTGAGTAAAAAAATCCATAAAATAAAGCGCTTATAAAAATTGATTAGACATTTGTATCTTTCCTGGTAGCAAACCTACATTATATTAGTTGTAGGGCTTTGGAATAGGTGTGAAAGAAAACTTTCCAAATTTGCAAAAAAACATAGAATCTTGAGTTAGGGAGCGATTAAATCCACTTATTACATTTTTTCCTGGGAAGCCCTTCTAACACAAGGGTCAATCAGGAGGTCGCATTGAGACTGGCAGAATTATTCACCCTGCTTTGTTGGTCTTGGTGTAGAGGTTGTGCATATTATGGGGGTCACTTGAGAGGTATACCCACAATGATGAGTGGAAGCCTTTCAAATTGATTTTAGGCTATATACCCTGCCCTTGCACGTGGATCGGACTGTCGATTGTTTCCCCAGGAATCAATGTAGTGATTGGTAACCTTAGTGGCCTATCTCTTTAGGGTATTTACACAAGGTGACTGTGGAGGGGAAAGTCTTCACGGTACCTGGAATCGACATTGGCCGAACTCACTCGGGATCCTTGGAGGGTATACCCACGATTATGTGTGGGAGCTTGCACCAGGGTGTAAGTCCATTAAGCAGGTCGTCAACGTAACTTTTCCACCCTCTCTATCTTAGCCCCTTCTTACTTTGTTCCTGCGACGTTGGATCTCATCACCAACTAGTGTGCTCATTGTGAGAAGGTTTTGTTTGTTTTCTTTCTTCCTAGATTTTTAGCGTGTGCTGTTTGTTTTCCCTAGTAGACTCTAGGTTGTATTTGTTTTATATGGTGACAGTTCCCGAAATGACCAATGAAGGAACCCCTTCTCTAGGGGAACCTTTTGTTTTTCCTTCTTATGGAAACATTGGTCCTCCTCACATCGCTACTTTGAGCCTTCCAGGTCTCACGATTGGATTGTCGGTGTGGTTGTTTTCCACTCAGGTAATCTCGAATGCAGTAAGGGCTTCGGTCGTAAGAACTTCCCCCCAAGAACATCAACCTCATGTTGATTCTTCACCTTCTTCACCAGTAAGGTCTTCTTCGCCTTCTTCGCTTGCAAGGTCACCTTCTGTTTCATCTTCTTCGTCGAGTGAAAGTTCTGAAGCTAGTAACCCAGTGAGTAAGAATAAGAAGAAAATTAAGCAAGGATCCAAACTTCCAACCACTATCAAACATGTTGGAAAAGAACCAGTTACTGTTAATCGTGCTGGGAGTGTTGATGATGTCAAGATCACCCAAACAACTCATAAGCCCAAGTACCCTTGCAGGCTTTGTAAGGGTAGCCATCTTCTTAAGGATTTCCCTGGTCTATCCAAGGTTATAGAAGCTTGGTCTACACACCCTCACCAACCTGTGTCATCAACCTCTAAACAACATGTTGATGACCTCCTGTCAACTAGTCAAGATACCATTGAGAAGAACAAAAGTAGAGTCAAGTTCCTATGTATGTTATGCAAAGGGGGTCATATAAATCACCTTTTCCCTCATATGGAGGAAGCCTTGAAATTCATGGAGGACATGCCTGTTTCACAACATCAACTTCCAGCCGCTTATCGCAAGCTTACTCTTGACCCCCCTATAGTTGATGGAATGATCAATCTGGTTCCCCCGTCGGTTAGTCTAGTTGATCAAGTGGTCAATAAGGTCACGTCCTTAATTGAACCAATTGACAAAGTGGTTGATCCGATCCCATCCTCGGTCGATCCCACTCTCCCGTTAGAGAGTGAAACCCAAGCGGTCGATCTATTTCCACCTGTCGACCCCATTCTCCCCTTGGAGAATGAAACCCAAGTGGTTGATCTGATCTCTCCATCGGTCGATCCTACTCTACTGCTAGAGAGTAAACCTGATACTACCCATGTTTCTCATTGATACAGAATCTACCCTGTCGGGGGCTATTCCTCCTTCTCCTGTGGAACCCCCTCCAAGTAATGCGGCCATCCATTTTGATTGGGGTGTGCTAACTAGACCTCGTCTTCTCTCTTACATTCCTTTCCAGATTACAGTATAGGTTTGTGGTTGAGACATTCCTCAGACACTGATAGATGAAGGTGTGTCCGTTATTATTTTTTCCTCTTTTGCTTGGAAAGCTTTGGGTTCTCCTCCACTTGTGTCAGTTACGCAAAATCTATTAGATTTTAACAGAAGAACCAATCAACCTTTAGGGACCCTTCCTCATTTTCCTGTAACTTTGGGAAGGAAAACTGTCTTTATTGATGTCATGGTAGTCCAAGATCCCTTGGATTTCACTTTACTCCTTGGACAGGATTATGTCTATGCCATGAAAGCTATTGTGTCCACTCTTTTTCGTGTGATATCTTTCCCTCACAATGGAAGAATTGTGACTTTTGATCAACTTTCATTCATTGATCCTGACTGGATTACCTCCCTAAATGGTTCTTATATGTCGAAGTTATCACCCCTACCATAGGTAAATTATGTGGCGTTGTCTCCCATAGCTTCAACTTCAGGTGACTTAGATCCAATAGTTGACATGGTTATCTCTTCGATAGGGTATTTAGAGATTGATCTCCTTACCCCTGTCGCAACCCTCGACATGTGTTCCTTCTGTCTAGTGAGGATCTCTTGGAAGCCATGACCGAGTTTTGTCCCTTGACATGGTGTCCTTCCAGAGCATTGTCTTCTTGGAATCCATGATCAAGAATAGGTTACGAGGATAGTTTTTGTGTCTCTATGGAAACCTCGTTAAAAAATGAAACAGAGGTTACAAGCATAGTTCTTGTTTCTATGTCAAGCTCGTTAAAAAATGAAATAGTTTTCCCCCTCTCTATTTGAGTCAAGTCCTTCGTCTAGTATTTGAAGCTTCATTCCATTATCCTTTGAAGATTGTATGAAATGAAGCTTGGGAGACATTTTCCTGCCTCAGCCTCTGGACTTCATGCTGAAGTTGAGCCACTAACTTCTTAAGATGGGGGCTAAGTACCAACCATGTGAATTCGTGGATAATGCATTGGGAAGTTCAAGCATAGTTTTTACTTTGGTTCAATCTTGTGTAAAGATGAAACCACCTACCACAAGCATAGTTTCCTCTGGTTCAAGCTTGTGTAAAAATGAAACTAGGTCCAAGCATAGTTTTTTTTAGTTTTTAAAAATTAAAATCTATCCCAAGAATAGTTTTGTTTTGTTTTAACGCTTGCGTAAAAATAAAAACAATCCCGAGCTTATTCTTTTTTCTTTCTCATGCTCGTTAATACATGAGAATAACTTATCGAACTTAGTCTTTTTTCTTTCTCGTACTCTTAAATATGTGAGAATGTAACTGAGTATATGTTGACGGGCGAAATTGACCGTCCGTCAACTGGGAGAGTGGAACCGGTCCGGGGTTGTCTAAATAACCCAAGTCGTTTGGAATGGACCACCCTGATGAGTTTAACGGCTCCATTGGCCGCTCTAAGGTCTTTCAAGAAAACCAAATAGAGAATTGATCTGAGCTAAGTAATCTAAAAGAAACTAAAACTAATTAACTAAAACTGATAAAAGAAATTAAATAAAAGAAATTAACTAAAAACTAACTAATACACTAATCTAATTAAAACAAACTACTAATTAAACTAAAAC
>ML785973.1:442375-452520 GCA_009831015.1 Picea engelmannii
ATATACATAAAGTTCATGTCGTTTCAATCAAATATGGAAAGACAGTTACGATGTGAGTGTTTACACAGTCTACAGACAGGATCACATAGTGATCGTAACCATTGACAAGAGTAATAATCATAGACCGAGTAACAATCAGAGCAAATTGTAATTGAGTTAAAAATAGAAACAAGTCGCTATTCTGGGAATGATCGGCTTCGTTCTTAAGTTAAATTTAAACAGTATATTCGTTGTAATATGAATTGAGTTGATAACATGGTCAAACAAAACAATGCGAACTGAATATTTGGATACAACAGTTATGACCCACATCGATTCGCAACTTGGTTACACCTTAACAGAATGGTACTCGAATTGGTCAATAGTCATAAAATCACAACAGTTAACCATAATTGCTAACCGCATCATCTAGAATATTAACAATTCGAAATGTGAATTTGACTGTGTTTGGAATTGAAATACCAGAAACAGCCTGTGTTTAGAAGAGATTTTAACAACTTTAATCAATAACAGAGTATCCAATTCAAACTAAATTACAACAATCAAATCCAATCATGATCAAATCAAATCAGAACTAAATCTAATTAAAACTTTAATGATAACAAAAATTGATTTATCAAAAAAAAATTATATACAACAGTGCATGCTTGTGTGACAGAGCAAATCCACGATATACACAGAGTTTATGAATATGTCATATAAATGGGTGAAAGTCATACCAACGAGGTTGCCCGGGCTATGCCAATTTTGAATTGACGATTTTTGTAGCCGACTCGACATTCTTGAATAGAATTGAACCTGTTGTTCACTGTCTCTTGTCACTGGGTTGCACCTTCGCTTTATGACTGGTGAGTTTTGCCACTTGATCCTCCAGAGCATGAATTATGGATTGCAACATCGGCACATCTAGGTAGTACCTTTCCAACCATAATCCACACTGATCGCATGGTGGAACAGCTGGTTGAGCAAGAGAGGGTTTCGACGAGTCACCGAGGGTTCCACGAGGCATTTCAATGCCTAGAAAATTGGGATCATCCTGCAAACAAGGTGGTAGGTTTTTGACAAAGTCGTATGAAGTTTTTTCACACAGACCTTCTGAGTAGGGATACTCATTTGCCAGGAAACGTTCAACCTCCGAGTTAGAATCTTTGTTGACCATGATAGGCTCAGGATTAACAGGAATTTTGGGTTCACTTCTTTCCATTCGAGAGATTAATCGAGCGTTTTTCTTGCCTTTAGAATTCACACCAGCTTTAGCTTTAGGATTTTTGGCTACGGGTTTAGCAATTTCGACCTGTTTGGTCACAAACATGGGCAAGTTCATAGGTGAGTCAGGTAGAGGTTTGGGTAGCAGAACGATGTGAGGCACAGGGGGGATAGGCTTGCTTTCGCTCACCACAGGTTTATCAACCTGTGGTGGTCTTGAGTCCTCAAAGCTATTCCGACTCTGAAAATCACTCCAACAGTCACGGTGTAACCCCAACTCATAAACCATAAGCATTTTAATTAATCCAAAATGGAAAAGGCTGGTATCGGCCTGGTTGCATTTATACCTTTTAGCCATCTTAAACAGACTCCTATGCAGGTAGTGAGGCATATTAAGCTCATAGCCTATAAAAACCATCAATAGACGAAGGTGAAACAAGAAAACGAACCCATACCTGTCCTCGCAAGTAATGAATTGCTTGGTTATCATTAGCAGGTCATGCCATCATTTCTTTAGCATATTTGCAGGCAATCCTTTGTCACAGGAGTTCACCATCTGAGATCGGAAGAACAATGTCCATGGGACATCTTTCACTTTGCAATTTTTCGACCACTTCTGTCCAGTAGCAGGCAGACTGGTAGCCAAACTAAGAAATTGCTCATCAATTTCCAGTTGCACATCCCCAACCTTGGCTCGGCAGCCATCAAAGGTTAATGCAAATTGCCGAGCCACGCTAGGGTTATAACCATCGAATCTTCGTATGAACGGGAGCCATCCGAATTCCTCCAGGTCGCTATAAGCGCCATCGAACATCAGCAATGCTTGGAAACCGTTGGGCTCGGCCCTTACGACTGGAGCCATGGCTTGTGTGCATAGTAGGTTTTGAATTGAACAATACAATACACAGGGGCAAAAATCGTTATGGCTAACATTTGCAAGCACGCAAAAGGGAAAGAATCAATGTATGTGTGCGAAGGTGGTGGGATTATCACCACCATGCAGAACATTAATGGTTGAGTACAACGTTGTTCCATCAATAATCATAACGTTTAAAACACATTAATCGGCCAACACAAAGATTTAAATGGTGGATATTGATACCAAGGCACCATTGTATCATTTGAAATCAAACTCAATCAATATAGAATCAAAACCAAAGTTAATTCGTGCCATTGTAATAATTCAAAACATTAAATCAAAACCAAAAGTTCAACCAATGCGCGATTTCATAACTTCAAACCATTTCCATTCAACATGAAATCGAAACTCATATAGTGACCATGCGTTTGTCACATAATATGTAATCAAAGTTTATAAAACATTGTGTCAAGAGATTTCATAAAATCGATAAGCCAAGAGCTTATAATAGTCAGGATCATATCATATAGAAACAAGATTAACCATGACCCCTATATAATCAAGTATGATTCATAGATTATCATGCTCAATGCCTCATCAATTAAATAAATAAAACCAAGTTGTGCAATCAGAGCGAAAGTAGGTAAATGGACATAGTTTGAAAATTATTCCATCCACTTAATAGCAAACCAAAGGTAAGTGCCTTTGAGAAAATCATGACAGTCCAAAAAGATGGAGGAGTTTTCACGCTTTCAGTCGTGAAAACTGAATCAAAACCAAATTGCAATTGTCGCATGAAATAAAAAGAATGTCTTCTTGCACAACGCGACGATGACTTGACGTTCAGAAGACAAAAGGTGTAGGCAGCTTATATGACAATTGAAAAAATTGAATTGGATGCTAACAATGGCGACATACTGGGAGAAGCAGTTATCTCTGTCGAAAGAAACAAATTTAGATGAGGGCAGCAAAGAAAATTTCGACTGAAAAACAACAACCAGAAAATCGTACAAACATCATCATTTACTATCTTTTTCAGCAATGTTTTAAAAGACGCAAACCAATAACAATCTTAAGATCAACGAGTCATGATTTTTATGTTAAAATCTTCAATACTGTTGGCATGGCCACTACTGCCAGCAGGCGTCCATAGCCTCGACAGGGTTTCCATTTAACCCACTCGGACGTCTGTATCCCGTCAAGAAGCTCTAGATCAGAATAAAGGACTTTAAAAGAGGTTTCTTATAATTTTACAGATTTTCATTTACCCGACATTGCTTCGCTGCCAGCAGGCCTGTTCAGTACCCCGACGAAGTTGTGTTGGTGCCATGTTTGCATTTACCCGCTGCCAGCGGACCTGTTCAGTGTCCCGACGGGTTTACAAACACTTCCCACAGCTCTTATTAATATTTTTATTTTGTTTTCTTTTGTGGATAGTTGAGTGGGGTGATGCTGAAAAATCTTGATAGCTTATCATATTTTTTCAGACCTCATCAGAATTTTTTAATATTGTCCTTTATTCAGCTCCAAAAATGTTTTATTTCTAAAACAACTTGCTGTGAGGGGGAGACATCCTTTTGAGTCATTTCTTTACGGAAAAGGGACAGCGTAAAAAGATAAAAATGATCATGACAAACTTCACTCAGAGATTGAAATTAGTAAACTTCTTTCAAACAAAATTTTCCAACATGAATATCATTTTTAGAAATATATCACTGATGTTCGTACAATATTTCAGAATTTATTTCAGCGAGGAGATTTTTCCATGGTTTTTGTCTGAATGGCTCAGTGTACAGGCATGCATACGTTTCATAAAACACACAAAACTGATTCAATCAAATCAAAATCAAAACAAGAAACAAACTAAAAGAATGGAAACAAAAGAAATATTTACATGATATACAAGGGCAAAAATCAAGCAAAGTATCTTTTCAGGGCTTGGCCATTCACCGGGTAGGTGTCAAGCTGCCCTTCAAGATTCTGTAATCAAAAGGAACTAGGACCCAACTTTTCAGAAACAAAAATGGCCCAAGCCACAAATTTTGAAACTTGGTGTGTTCACCCTTCCCTTCATGTGGTTTGTCCCACTTTAAGACGAGATCGCCTACTTCAAAATTCCTATCTGAAGCAGAATTAGAATCGAACCAGCTTTTAATCAGTTGTTGATGTTGGTCTAGTTTATGCTTGGCTTGGGTTCTTACTTCTTCTAACTTCATCAAAGCGTTAATANNGCTTTCTAAAGGGGGACAATCTTCTTCTTGAACTTTTTGTGACAATTGAAGCGAAGGAAGAAGAATGTGAGGTGGCAGAATGGCTTCTCTGCCATAAACAAGAAAAAAGGGGGAGTTACCTATAGCATCTTTGGGTGTTACCCTGTCAGCCCACAGCGCATTCAGCAGTGCATTGTGCCAGTTCTTGTGATTTTCAGCCACGGTTCTCTTGATAATCTTGATCAAGTTCTTATTTGTCGATTCTGCCAAGTCGTTACCTTGGGGGTAGTAACTAGCAGAATACTTCATATTTATTCCTTTCTCTGAGGCGAACTCACTCATCTCAAGAGAAGAAAATTATGAAGCGTTATCAAAGACTAGACAATCAGGGATCCCAAAATGAGTGATGATATTCAAGTTTAGAAAAGCGATCACTTGACTTGTGTTAACAGTTCTTAGTGCGGTGGCTTCAGACCATTGAGTAAAGTAATTAGTGGCTGTCACAATATAGTTGTGTTGTTGTGAGGATGGAGGGTTAATAGGACCAATGATATCAAGGCCCCATTGCTGGAAAGGAGAATCGATTGAAACAGGTTGCAAGGGGAAGGCTGGTTTTTTCAATCGCCCTGATGCTTTCTGACAAATGATACATTTACGACATAAGGCATGGGCATCTCTAAAAAGCATGGGCCAGTAATAACCAGCTCTTAAAACCTTATGAGAAGTGGTGTCTCCACCGAAGTGACCACCAGCTTCGCCTGCATGCAACTCAAGCAAGACTCTTTCTGCTTCATCCTTTTCAAGACAACGCATCAGTACGCCATCAAAATTCTGGCGAAACAGTATACCATTAACTAGATGAAAGGAGGAAGACCTTAGTCTCAACGCTAATCCATGTTGAAGACAGAATCTAATATCGTCGTACCAAGGACTTGTGAGGCTTTGTGCGCAAAAAATCAAATTTTGATCGTGTTGTTCTAGGTCTGACGTATCACTATCTTCTTGTTGTTTGGTTTCTGAATCAACAAGCAATTTACACAATCCTTGGCCTCTCACAATCTGTGCTAGGGTGATCTCTAAGTCATACTCCTGCAAGGAGGTGACCCAGTTGGCTCTTTTCTCTCCTAACTCCTTTTGCACTAATAAATTCCTAACGGCAGGGTAAGGGACAATGACCTTCATCCTTGACTTCAAAAGATATGACCGGAAATGCTTAACTTCCTTGAAGACAGCGTAGGCTTGCCGATCGACCGCTGGGTAGTTAATTTCAACACCTTTGAAAGAAGATCTCATAAAGGCGATAGGTACTTAGTTTTTTTTGGAATTCTTCTGAGTTAGGACTACAACATAGGAATGGTCAGAGGCAAAAGTATAGAGTGTAAAGTCTTGAGAGAAATCAGGGCTCATGAGAGATAGAGCGTCTATTATGGCCTTCTTTATATGGTTAAAATCTTGGTTTTCTATGGGTCCCCAGTGATATTGGGTGTCTTTCTTAATCAGGTTCTGGAGAGGCCTAACCATTTCGGAGAAACTGGGGACAAATCTTCTCATGAAATTAATCTGGCCTAGGAAAGACTGCATGGATTTTTTGGAGGTAGGTGGAGGAAGTTTAGTGATGACTTGGGTCCTCTCAGGGTCAATAATCATTCCATCACTAGACACAATGAATCCTAGTAGTTTACCCTGTTCTACTACAAAGATGGACTTCTTGGGGTTCAAAGAGATGCCGTATTTATGACATCGTAGCAGAACATCTCATAAGTGAGCTAGATGATCGTCTTTTTTTTTGGAATAAACGGTCACATCATCTAAGTAGACTACTACGGAGTGATTGATTAAGCCTCTGAAAGCAATGTCCATTGCTCTCTGAAAGGTAGCACCGACATTAATCAATCCAAAAGGCATTTTTCGATAAGCATAAGTGCCCCATGGGGTACGAAAGGTAGTTTTTAATTGGTCTGACAGAGACATCAAGACTTTGTTGTATCCAGAGAAACCATTTAGTAAAGATAGCCTCTTGGAACCAGATACTTGTTGAAGGATCTATTCCATGGGAGGGACGGGATAATTATCTTTATCAGACGCTTTGTTGAGGTTTCGGAAATTGACACAAAGTCGAATTTCCCCGTTCTTCTTCCGTATTGGGACGAGGTTGGATACCCATTTTGTGTGTCTAACAGGAAAAATTATTTTAGCACTTAGGAGTTTATTCAATTATTTTTGTACGATCAATTCTAGTTTAGGATGCATTTTCCTCAGTTTCTATTGGAAGGGTAAAGTTTGGGGCTTCATCGGGATGACATGCTGTATAATATTAGGATCGAATGTCTTAAGATCTTGGTAAGTCCATGCAAATACATCCTTGAATTCTTTGAATAATTTAACAAAAGCAACTTTTTCTTGTCTAGAACATCCCAAGCCTAAGTTGATACACTGAGGATTTTCACTAGTCCCTAAGTTGACTTCTTCATAAGACAATGAGGAACTGTTGGTTTTGCAATTGGCCATCTTTTTAAATTTATCTTCAAAGTCATAAAACTTTTCTAGTCTAACAACAGATTTGGGTATAAGATTTACCATGTCCAATAGAGCTTCAGGAGATTTCGGATTAGGTATTACCGTAAAGTCATGCAAATTGTCGTCATGCGTTTGTTCATCTATCACAGCACCTTGGAAGGTTTCTTTCATGTGCAGAAAGTTAATGATTTTCTGATCATCATCAAATACTCTCCATTTTGTGATATTGTTTGGAACAAATGGTCGAAACAATAGCTCCACGGAAAATGCTTTTGGGGATAAGCCTTCTGCATGAAGAAGTTTAGAAGCAACATTAGCGAGTAGATCTGCTTCAACATTATTTAATCTAGGGATGGAATTTATATTAAAAGCAGAAAAATTGTTCATTAAACTCCATACCTCAGACTGGTAACATTTGAGATGCGGGGAAAGACAGTGTATAGAATCTCTCACCTTCCTAACTACTATCTCAGAGTTGCCGAATACAACTAGATTTTGAATGTCCATGTCCAAGGCTTTTCTGAGACCTTGCAGTAAAGCCTCATATTCTGCAATATTGTTAGTACATTCAAATTCTAGCCTACAAGCCAATAATGTTTTGTTACCTACCGAATAGATGATGATGCAGCCTGCACCAGCTCCTTCTTTAGACTTGGAACTGTCGAAATATAGAGACCAAATTTGATTTCCATCGGGTTCACTGTATGGTTGGATAGAATTTGTTGGTTGCGTACATGTTAGGATCTCGGATTGCTGTCACAGATTATTGATAGGTGAGACTTCAGCCATGAAATTTCCGAAGTAGGTGTCCATCCCTTGGACTTCGGGTGAATCAGCCGGAGCTGTATATGGTTCATTTGGGTCATTCAAGTCTGTTACTGTGAACTTGAGGTAACGCTCACGATACACTCTGATCTTGTTGGGCTTACCATTTTCTGGAAGCCATAAGTGAGACCAGTCCGTTGCGAAGTAACCATGTAGCTGCTCCGACCAGTCCCTACTAAAAAACAGACCATACACTTCCGGAATATCCACCACAATTATATCAATAACCTGATGAACTTTTGGGTTAGACGATAATCTAATCAATACATTTTTCAGTTCGCCTATAACTTTAACATCTGTTCGATCAAGTTGTATGATTTTCAAAGAAGATGGCTCGACTTCAACGTTAATCTTTTGGCAGACTGACCAAGGAATCACATTTGATGATGCTCCTGAGTCAACCATACAATTATGCACATTTCTGTTGAAGATTTCAAAAGTTAAAAGAAAAGGAGGTACATTCTTGTGAGTACTTAGAGTAGTAGCTTGTGGTTTCTTACTCGCGTTTTCTAATGCTACTTTATATACATTACTTGCGTTATTTACATTATTTACATTATTTACAGGAGGTACAGGAAGGCTTCCTTTATCTTGAAGATCAGGATTAGTTTTTGTGGAAGTCTTCTGCGGGACTTTTCTTTGCACAGCCTTATTACCATTAGAATTACCATTTTTTCCATTGTCTAAAATATTTTGCAACATCTTCTGTAACAAAAATGGAAATTTCAACAACTCATAAATATAAATGTTATCCCGTAATTTTTTAAGATCTTCAACAACATCATAATCTAATTTAGGGCTAGCATTACTTTGTTTAATTTCTACTGATTTAGATGGCTTTGGAAGTAAGGTTGTAGTGTTCTCGGCAGGAGGTTTATTAGCTGTCTTACTCCTAGTGTTGTAAGGGTGAACAGTCTCGAAGTTAGCTTGAAAGATACTATTCGAGAAATGTACAAAGATATTAGGAGAAGACTCTTCTTCTTGAGTTGTTTCCTGCTCGACTTCCTCTTGAGGGATGTCAGGAGGCATCAAGTCATCTTGGGCTCCTAGAATTGCCTGGAGTGCGCATTGCAAACTTTCTAGGTTCAAGCCTTCAGAGTTTGGATTAGACTGGTTTGTTGGGAAAGGCTTTCGGAAAGGAGGTTTGTAGGGTCCTTTACTCGAAGAGGCTTCTTCAGTCGACCTTTTTAAATCTATAACTTGATTAGATAATTTTTGTACAACTTTGGTTAAATTTTCCAAATCAGATTTTTTGGGTTGTGTTTTGTTTTGTGTAGGTCTGGGAAGAATTTCAATCTTCTTCTTAGAAGAAGAAACAGTCTCAGTTTCGCTGCTAGAAGAATCCTTAAGACTAAGTATGTCTTTTTCAATCTGAGTAGCCTCTTCGAAGGCTTCTAACAATGTGGCCTTTTTAGATCGTTTCACCCAAATAGCTATACCTTGATGTAGAGCTTTGGTGTAGTAAGCTATTACAATACTCTCAGCAGGCATAGAATCTGTAGGGATTCGATTTTTAAGTGTCAAAAATCATTGATTAAAATATTTAACTTTTTCTTTTGAGTTCATTTTTAAGCTTGAAATATCCATGACTAATATTTCTGGAGGTTTTCCATCTCTGAATTTTTCCAAAAAGCATGACTCAAACTTTTCCCAAGATACTATGGTATGGGGCTGTTGGGCAAAGTACCAAGTGGACGCATTACCCTCAAAGGTGTAAGGGAACAACCTACAGACAACATCTTCATGTTCAACATTACGGAGTCTAATGGCTAACATAAACTTTTTGATATGGTCTTCAGCTATCTGTTTTGAATCGGGATCAAACTTAGGAAGCCATTTCTTCGGGTGCTTAGGTAAAGGGTGCTGGGATCCAGGTACAGCTACAGCATCCTGGTCCAACCAGGGTCTAGCAGGGTTGTTCTGATTTTCCATTGGGGAATTAGGTGTGGAAGGTTGAGAAGGTGGTTTGCCTTCGTTAGAAGAGGAATCTCCTCCAGAAGAGCAAGGAGATGAGGGAGGTGGTGAAGGAGGTATCCCAGATCCTCCTACAGCAGGATTTGTGTTCGGATCTGTAGGATTCATAGTGAGGTCTATGTCACCTAACTATTCTCTGATATCAGAGAAGTCTAAAGGTTGACCCCATGGGCGGTTTGGTCGCCTAAGACTTGCTAAGGCACTATGTGTATAAATAAGAGATTGACGAACGATCTCTTGAGGATCACCACCAGTAGGATTAGGGGTTGCTGGCTCAACTGTGATCTGTGGATCCTCGGTTGAAGTAGTTGCTGTTTGAGGGGGGATATTATCTTGTGAACGGATTCTAGCCACTATGGGTGTGCGATTAGGTAGGGTAGGAGTCTTGCGACTGCCTCTTGCCATTAATTAAGTTCAGGCCCTCCTTCTAGCGCCATTTGTTGACGGGCGAAATTGACCGTCCGTCAACTGGGAGAGTGGAACCGGTCCGGGGTTGTCTAAATAACCCAAGCCGTTTGGAATGGACCACCCTGACAAGTTTAACGGCTCCATTG
>ML785973.1:454433-478185 GCA_009831015.1 Picea engelmannii
ATAATCATAGACCGAGTAACAATCAGAGCAGATCGTAACTGAGTTAAAAATAGAAACAAGTCGCTATTCTGGGCATGATCGGCTTCGTTCTTAAGTTAAATTTAAACAATATATTCGTTGTAATATGAATTGAGTTGATAACACGGTCAAACAAAAAAATGCGAACCGAATAGTTGGATACAATAGTTATGACCCACATCGATTCGCAACTTGGTTACACCTTAACAGAATGGTACTCGAATTGGTCAATAGTCATAAAATCACAACAGTTAACCATAATTGCTAACCGCATCATTTGGAATATTAACAATTCGAAATGTGAATTCGAATGTGTTTGGAATTGAAATACCAGAAACGACCTGTGTTTAGAAGAGATTTTAACAACTTTAATCAATAACAGAGTATCCAATTCAAACTAAATTACAACAATCAAATCCAATCATGATCAAATCAAATCAGAACTAAATCTAATTAAAACTTTAACGATAACGAAAAATGATTTGCGAAAACAAAATTATATACAACAGTGCATGCTTGTGTGACAGAGCAAATCCACGATATACACAGAGTTTATGAATATGTCATATAAATGGGTGAAAGTCATACCAACGAGGTTGCCCGGGCTATGCCAATTTCGAATTGACGATTGTTGTAGCCGAATCGACATTCTTGAATAGAATTGAACCTGTTGTTCGCTGTCTCTTGTCACTGGGTTGCACCTTCGCTTTATGACTGGTGAGTTTTTCCACTTGATCCTCCAGAGCATGAATTCTGGATTGCAACATCGGCACATCTAGGTAGTACCTTTCCAACCATAATCCACACTGATCGCATGGTGGAACAGCTGGTTGAGCAAGAGAGGGTTTCGACGGGTCACTGAGGGTTCCACGAGGCATTTCAATGCCTGGAAAATTGGGATCATCCCGCAAACAAGGTGGTAGGTTTTTGACAAAGTCGTATGAAGGTTTTTCACACATACCTTCTGAGTAGGGATACTCATTTGCCAGGAAACGTTCAACCTCCGAGTCAGAATCTTTGCTGACCATGATAGGCTCAGGATTAACAGGAATTTTGGGTTCACTTCTTGCCATGCGAGAGATTAATCGAGCGTTTTTCTTGCCTTTAGAATTCGCACCAGCTTTAGCTTTAGGCTTTTTGGCTACGGGTTTAGCAATTTCGACCTGTTTGGTCACAAACATGGGCAAGTTCATAGGTGAGTCAGGTAGAGGTTTGGGTAGCAGAACGCTATGAGGCACAGGGGGGGTAGGCTTGCTTTCGCTCACCACAGGTTTATCAACCTGTGGTGGTCTTGAGTCCTCAAAGCTATTCCGACTCATAAAATCACTCCAACAGTCACGGTGTAACCCCAACTCATAAACCATAAGCATTTTAACTAACCCAAAATGGAAAAGGCTGGTATCGGCCTGGTTGCATTTATACCTTTTAGCCATCTTAAACAGACTCCTATGCAGGTAGTCAGGCATATTAAGCTCATAGCCTATAAAAACCATCAATAGACGAAGGTGAAACAAGAAAACGAACCCATACCTGCCCTCGCAAGTAATGAATTGCTTCGTTATCATTAGCAGGTCATGCCAGCATTTCTTTAGCATATTTGCAGGCAATCCTTTGTCACAGGAGTTCACCATCCGAGATCAGAAGAACAATGTCCATGGGACATCTTTCACTTTGCAATTTTTCGACCACTTCTTTCCAGTAGCAGGCAGACTGGTAGCCAAACTAAGAAATTGCTCATCAATTTCCAGTTGCACATCCCCAACCTTGGCTCGACAGCCATCGAAGGTTAATGCAAATTGTCGAGCCACACTAGGGTTATAACCATCGAATATTCGTATGAACGGGAGCCATCCGAATTCCTCCAGGTCGCTATAAGTGCCATCGAACATCAGCAATGCTTGGCAACCATTGGGCTCGGCCCTTACGACTGGAGCCATGGCTTGTGTGCATAGTAGGGTTTGAATTGAACAATACAATACACAGGGGCAGAAATCATTATGGCTAACAGCTGCAAGCGCGCAAAAGTGAAAGAATCAATGTATGCATGCGAAGGTGGTGGGATTATCACCACCATGCAGAACATTAATGGTTGAGTACAATGTTGTTCCATCAATAATCATAACGTTTAAAACACATTAATTGGCCAACACAAAGATTTAAACGGTGGATAGTGATACCAAGGCACCATTGTATTGTTTGAAATCAAACTCAATCAATATAGAATCAAACCCAAAGTTAATTCATGCCATTGTAATAATTAAAAACATTAAATCAAAACCAAAAGTTCAACCAATGCGCGATTTCATAACTTCAAACCATTGCCATTCAACATGAAATCGAAACTCATATAGTGACCATGCGTTTGTCACATAATATGTAATCAAAGTTTATAAAACATTGTGTCAAGAGATTTCATAAAATTGATAAGCCAAGAGCTTATAATAGTCAGGATCATATCATATAGAAACGAGATTAACCATGACCCCTATATAATCAAGTATGATTCATAGATTATCATGCTCAATGCCTCATCAATTAAATAAATAAAACCAAGTTGTGCAATCAGAGCGAAAGTAGGTAAATGGACATAGTTTGAAAATTATTCCAGCCACTTAATAGCAAACCAAAGGTAAGTGCCTTTGAGAAAATCATGACAGTCCAAAAAGATGGAGGAGTTTTCACGCTTTTAGTCATGAAAACTGAATCGAAACCAAATTGCAATTGTCGCATGAAATAAAAAGAATGTCTGCTTGCACAATGCGACGATGACTTGTCGTTCAGGAGACAAAAGGTGTAGGCATCTTATATGACAATTGAAAAAATTGAATTGGCTGCCAACAATATACTTTTATCACTTTTTCGGACTCGTAAAGGTTATACGAAAAAGGAACCCTTTGGAGTTTCCTTTAAGATCTTTTCAGACTCTCTAAACATGAAAATATTGCCGAGTGATCTTGTTCTGTTCACGCTTGTAAAAGTAGTTGAATAAAACGTTCGATGGGCAATAGTTTATCACTTTTTTGGTCCTGTCGAACTATTTTACGAAAAAGGAACTGAGAGAGTTCTCTTTAAGTATTTTTTAGACTCTATAAACATGAAAAACCCCCGAGTTTTCTTTCTTTGGACTCGTAAAACAAACATCAAAAGGCCTATATGGGACCGAACCACTCCTTCCTAGGGTTCGTTAAACATACTCTGAGGGAATCGTATGAAGGATGAGCTTACATTACAAGCATATTCTATCCTCCTCAAGTTTGCGTAAAAATAAAGAGGTACTCGCCAGAAATGGTGGGGGAAAAATTTGGGAAAGAAATATGTCTAAACCTGTATTCCATGGAAGAGTTGCTTTTGAAAATGACACCCTTTCACTCACCTTGTGTCTAGCTTGGAAAATCCACTTGTCTCTTGATCATACTCCTTTATAAGATTACAAATTGGTCTGTGATCCCTGTTGTTGAGTCAATGTTCCCAAGACCTTTGTTGTGTCGTCAATATGTTCAAAAAGATGTCCAACCCGAAAAGCCTTCTATTGCATCGATCATTTTTGCCATCCTTAAAGCCTTCTATTGTGTCGTCCATCCCTGAGTCAGTCTTGAATCACTTGTTACTCTGATCTACATCAAATCGTATTACCTGTTTCATGTCATTGACGTGGGATACATTAATGCCCTCCTGTGATGAGTCTTTTTCTGTCGAATTCAACTCATTATCCAGGAATTAGACTTAGAAACCAATTGGTACCTTGGAACTTGCATGCCTCAATGGAATGTTTCCTTGATTTCGACAGTGGGTTGTCATTATTGATCCCTGATCGGGAAATTCCATCGAGTGTTCAACTTTAGCTCATTTATTCACATTCGTTGGATTGTACTAGTGTACCTTGGGAGTCATTGACATTAATGGTGATTTCCCTCACACTTGTTAATGATATACACTAATGACTGGTAATCAAGTGGTTTCTACCATGTTTAACTTCGACACATGTATTCACATGGTTAGATTCATACTATAGAGTGGTGGAGATGAAGACCCTGGATCTTTTCTGACAGATAGGTTGCATTGGAGTATATTCAGTTTGTACTATTGCATAGATCCACATTGTATGTCTCGTGGCTATGTTCAAATTTGATTCTTTAACACATAGATCCACAGTGTATTTTTAGTGGCTATGTTCAGATTTGATTCATAATGGCATGGATCCACGGTGTATGTTTGGTAGCCATGACCTTGTCTTACTTGACATGGATCTTTGCATGTCAACATTTTGGCTTTGAGTCATTTGTATTATGAGTATGGGAATGCCTACCTCAGTGATGATATATTATTGTACTGTATTTCCTTGTTTGTTAGCAGGTTTTCAACCGACTGTTCTTTTCTCCCTACACACACTCGACAAAGTATTTCAGCATCACTCTGTTCTAACTTCATACTTTGGGGGGCTCTCTATTACACATTATTTTCGTCATCCCTATGATTAATGATGTAAACCTATCTATTGCCTTCAGAGGGGTCAGTGGCCTGAGTTCCTGAAGAAAGAAGAGAGAAGAACTTTTCCTAAGAAAAGAAGTTGCATTCTCCTTTGTAAAAACCCTATTAAAGAGGATGTTCGCAGGTTGCTATATAGGCATAGTGCGAGAATGATTGATTCTCGTAGGTAACACCATAGCTGGGTTGCGAGAGGTTCACAAGTTGCTCTATAAGTAGGGTGCGAGAATGCTCATACGTGGGAAAACGAGCATCTTCTCAATGCTTCTAGAAGAAGAAACTTCCATGGTGAGGTGGCATCCAAATGGTTTGGATATTACTCGCTTTCATGATTTAGTGGGATCATCCTAACCTCCTCACCTTATCCTCTTCAACTTATAAAAGGAGAGGAGCTCTCATGGAGAATTTTTTTTTTTTTTGGCTTGGGATTGTTAGCTTGGTTAGAGTGGCTTTGAGATTTGCTTTGTCAAGATAGATTGTGAGTAGCTATCAGATCCATGGTCTCAAAATCCTTGGAGAAAGAAACATGTGGGGAATGAAAGACAGTTGGAAGGGACCTTACGACATCAAGGCCATGGTTGTAATCTCTCTTTCACATTTAATATGATACAGTAATATGATTCTTTCCTATAAATCTTGTTGTGTTTTATTGTATGATTCCTTGATCACATACATAGGTTTATATTGAGTTTATGCTATTACTATCACTTTGGTTGGTTACGTTCTTTTGAAGGATCATCATTATATGAGTGTTGGAATGGATCTAGGATGGCGATGGAGAGAGGAAGCGACGTTTAAACGGTATGTCACCTATCCCTCTTTAGTTAGTAAATTCAATATTTAAAACTTAAGGAAAGTGTCATGTTCTGGTGTGTTTTGTTCTAGATCTAGGTGGATCTAGGGAGATCAGTTAGTGACCTCACCTACCAATTTATCTAATAACAGAGAAGTAAAGAATGAATGAAATGGTTGTTTTCTCCCTTTGAGAGACTCAAAACTGAACATGCAAAGGGGGAACTAAGAATTACAAATAGAAACAACAACTATCAACAAAGGAAATAAAAAATCTCTCAGTTGGAGGCTTAGAGAGGCAAGTTTCTAGGTTGGATAAGAAATGTGCATCTTGGGGTAAAAAATTTTGAGGAAAATTGCCAACTTTTGTTTAAGAGGCCAAATCATTGGCTT
Source organism: Picea engelmannii (assembly GCA_009831015.1). Classification (NCBI taxonomy): domain Eukaryota; kingdom Viridiplantae; phylum Streptophyta; class Pinopsida; order Pinales; family Pinaceae; genus Picea; species Picea engelmannii. Next base: position 460,122 of record ML785973.1, read on the forward strand.
ATGAAGGTTACTAGCCTCTAAGTTTAGTAATTTATCCTTTCAACTACTTGGGAAATTATTGGCCTGGGGAGTTGAGAATCCTCCTAAGTGAATGTTTTTCTTTTTCTCTCCTTTACAAAAAAATGTTTCATTGCCTTTTGGTCACCTGGAATAAACAAATTTCCCCACTTCAAGAGCCAAGGAGAAAATCAATGGGTTTAAGGGTCATTAGGCCTCCTAGATCAATGATTTAGCCTTCCTTGGAAAAATCACTAGCCTGAAGAGCCAACAAGACTTTGAGGTCAACTATTTGTTTCTTTTCTCCATTAAACTTAAAAAAAAACAAATGTAAACATTGTTAGGCACTCAAACATCTTTACTTAGTGATTTAATTGCAAATCACATCTTTCATATGCAAATCTTTGATTCTAGAGAGATGTTGGAATATTTCATGGTTCCTCCAGATATTTGGCTTATGTGTTAATCTATATAAACCTATATACATCCCTATAACATCTCTTATCAATCTTGGACAAGAAACCTTCATGATCAAGGCATCTCTTACCTGGATTCCAAAAGGAATTTTCAATAGAATTAGACAACTTTATTTCCATTTCCTTTGGGATGGAAGTGAGGATAGGAAACAAATGGTACTTGCCTCATTAAATAAGATAGAAATCCCAAAATCCTTAGGGGGTTGTGAGGTTAAAAAATCCTTCCTTTCCTCTAAGGATTTGGCTGTAAAAAGAGTGTGGAGGCTCATCCAAGGGAATGATCTTTGGGCTTAGATCACTAAGGAAAACTATTTTCCACAAGACTTTATCAATGATCATATACTAAATTACAAAGACAAACAAGTAGGTGTAAAATGGATCCATAATATGGAAATCAATGATCAAAGATTCCCCCCTAATAGGTAACTAGTTGGTTTGGTGCATCAGAAATGGCTCTCAAGTGCTCATTGGGAAGGATCCATGGATAGACTGCCAAAATAATAATCTTATTCCCATTCAAATCCTAAGAAACGTCAATCATGTTGGATTTAATTACCTTAATCAAGTCATGAGGTGAGACTATGTAATTTGACAGATGCAATGGCTATCTTGGGAAGAACTTGGACTAGAAGGTGAAGAAGCACCCGAATGGAATAATTACATTGGTGCACTCCAAAATTCCTTTGTTTTACCTATTGAGCAATATGATTAGCTCATTTGGTCCCTAAATTCTTTAGTTGGATACACACCTCGATCTAGTTATGAAACCCAACACAAGAAGGCTGAGAATATCCATTCCCATGGAAGTTAAAATGTCCTCAAAACTATAAACTCTACATGTGGCTTATCTTGCATAACAAAGCCCTCACTTGGGGAAATATCCAAAAAAAAAACATTCACGACTCTCGTAGATTCCCTCATTGTAGGAAAGACTAAAAAACCAACCAACATATCATAATGGATTGAAAATATGTTTAGGAGGTCTTGTTGGAGATACACAAATCTATAAGCAACGCCTACATATGGAAGGAAACTTCTATTGAGGAATATCTAAAAAACTGGATCACTCAACATCACCCTCAAAACATCAAGGCACTCCCCTTGATGGTGGCTTGGGGGATATGGATAATCAAGAATCATTCCCTCTTTGAAGGAACTTCTACCTCTATTCAAATTTTTGCTTCCCAAATCCTTTCCATCCTCTCAGATTTTCCTTCTAACAAAAAGACTAAACAATGTCCTTGATCTCAATAGGAAACCCAAATTCATATGGATTTTCCTTGTTTATTTTTATTTTTATGGGGTAGCTTAAGAGGAACCCCCCCATGGGAGGAGCAGGTGGAATCTTACATATTTATAACACCCATTCAATAGCGTTTTTAGATGGTCTTGTGCCCTCTATAAAATAATTCATGAGATTATGGCCTTGAAACTTCTCCTTCAACTAGCATGGGAAAAATATATCTCATAGCTCCACATCTATGGGGATTCCTAGTTGGTTATTCATTGGATGAAAGGGGATTTATTGATGCATGAATATGAATTTTCTCCTTTGTTTCAAAACATCAAAAAGTAGTTGGTGAAAATTTTCTCAACTCACTTTTCATCATGTTTACAAGCATTAGAAACATGAAGCATATAGCCTCTCAAAAGATGGATTGGACCTGGACCAAGGAACTTGGAATGTCTCTGAAAAGATCCCAACTGATACTCAAGAATATTTTCATGACTCATGTCTCTCACTAGTTTGATCCTAAATGCATTCACTGTTTCTTTGTTGCCATTATGAAAAATATATTTGCCTTACAAGTTGTGTCTCTTATATAGTTCCTACATAGAACCTTCTTGTCTCATACATATTTTTATCAATATGCATACTTATTTTTTCTAGTTTGATTGAGTTGTATCCCCCTAAAATATAACTTGTATATAGACATTATTTCTTCTGTTGTCTGTACTTAGTTTTCATATCAACAGTTTTGGGCTCATCAACCATAGGAATGTCAATGGCATCTAGTTTTGTAATTTTGTCCTTCTCAGTAATAAAATTACTAATTTGTTTTCTTTGGAAAAAAAGTATAGGTGATTGGAGTGGTTACAAAATATTTCTGAATATACCAGAGAATTTTATATCTTTAACCCACTTTTACAAAAGGATCACCTTGAGAAATATCTGTAGAGGGTTGGACTCCATGTACTTGGGATTCTATGGATACTCAGGCTTTCACAACTTTGGGTCCTCTATGGATTTTTATTTTGCTAACCTCATCTCTATGCTAGTACTTAGAAAACATTAGGCCACAACATAGGTTGTTCTCACTTTCTTATTTCTTCATAAGAGACATCAAAGTATCTTGAAGTTATGTCCCTTCCCCCTCATGAGATTGAAATAGGGTTCTTTCCTCTCTTCTTTGTACTCATCATTTTCATGATATTGATCATATAGTATGGAAAAATTTGAAACCTAAAAAATTGCTCCATATTTTACCTTCTCTTTCTTTAGCTAAATCCTCAATACCCACTAGGATCCAATTTTGTGGCAATCAATATCATCTTCAAGAAATTTTACCTTTATACTATGTGCTAATGAAATTACCCTTACGTCATTGTAACATAACTTTGATCATAATATATGTAAAAGGTGTAACAAGGAGGTGTTGATACATTTTATTGCACTTAGAATCTATGTTGTCAAACCCCTTGCATTAATCCCAATTTTATTTTCACATGCAACAACAATGGGTTTTCATCTACAAGTTTATAACATGGGCTACAAAACCCATAAACCATTTGGCCTTGTTCACCTATAAACTGTGTCAATTCCCCCACTCGCCTTCATGCAAACTTGGCTCTAACCGAGAACCCATTTTTGAGATTTTAAAAGTTTTGGGTGATCTTCACATGCTAATCATGAAAACCCATAAATAGTTTTCCTTGAGAATTTGGAATTGGGCTCCAACATTGTGGTTTTCCTTCTTTTCACAAAGTCACATTGATATGATAGATATTTGTCTGAATAAAAGATGGATATCAAAGAAAATGAAAATCGGGACTACACCTTCCCAATAGGTATCCTTCTATGTTAGCTCCATCCAACATTTTACATAATGAAAATTAGAGGTCTTATGCCTAAATATCCTTAATTTTGTGTAGGGACCCATGGAAACAAATTTTGTGGTGTGATTCAAAAAGAGAGTTTTATATTCTTATAATTTTAGCTAAGTCTCATCATTTTTCACATTCCTTCACAATTTGTTTCTTCCACATTCCACATTTCTCATTGCTCCACATCCCACACTTACAAATTCCACCTCCCTTAGCCTCCTCCACATCTCTTTCTTCATTATGCCTCTTTCCCATCTCATAGTTCTACATTACCAGATTTCACATGCAATGCATGATGAGGGAGTCTTATGTTTGTTCCATCTACTTCCATAAATCTATAATTCTGCATGCAATGGGGGAGTCTCCACATTAAATACATTCTCCTCCTCTCCACTCCTCCACATCCATTCCAATTCAGAATTAAAAGATGCAGATCCACCTCCACACTCCTCTCCACCTATGCATTAAGATATGCTTCCATATTTGCATTATGTTTCATACTTAGAATTGTCCTAAGTATGCTTCCATAGGTACCTTCCTATGATGGAATGATGACATGTGTTACCCCAAATAGAATGTGAGACATGGAAAGTGTGTGGTCCTATTTCATGATGACACTTGGTAGGCATGGGTTCAACAATAGGATTGGGTAGTGACATAGTGACATGGTGTGCTGACTAGGAAATGATAGGACAACCAAAACTTACATTAAGAAAACTCTATGTAGGGATCCATAGCTCTCTCTTCCCCCACACTCAAATTTAATGGATTTTTTTTTTCATTATAAATAGTCCACATTACCCTCCCAAAATGCATGTGGGATAAATAGAGAAACTTTTAAAATTGAGTGCTATGACTATAAATAGGGGAAAATCAATGATGGTTGAGTATCCTCCTTCCAAAGGTCGTATCTTGAGACCTTGATGTCAAAATTGATAAAATGAGAGATCATTGGAAATCTAATAAGATGAGAACAGTTTGGTTATGGTTTCAAAATAATAATATTGTTGTATACATTTGATAAATTCAAAACACAACTGGGTATGTTCCGTTGCCATAAATTGAGCTTGATTTGGAACCTTGACTTCTTGAGCTCATAACTTGAGATACACAAGTCTAAATTACACAACTGAGAGTTCTATGGAAATATATAAACATGATCAACATATTGGGAATGGCTTCCATAGATAAGGTGTCCATATTCATACCCCAAAAATTAAAATATAGTAATGATTATTTTGCGCATTTAACATTAAAATAATTTGAAAAAATCTCATTAAATGAATTTTTGAATATCTAAAAGTGGGCCCTGACTAAGGGCATGAATATGTAAGTGAAATATTTGAAATGATTACCTTAATAAATCATTAAATTAATGGAAAAGTAATTTCATTAAAGAAAAGGTATCGTGAAGGATTTTTCCAAGGAAAAACCCTAACTTTCAAAGCAGTTGCCAAGAGGACAAATAAAGTAGTATTAAAAATACATTCAAGGACATTCATAAGGTCCAAATCAAAGGTGTATACCTCCATATCTATAATTAAGGCCTCTTGAGATTTTTTCCCTTCATTTTCTCTTCATCCATTAGTCATTTTCCATGCTGCTTGCATTAGTAATGCAACTAGTGGGGTAGGGTCTTGACTATTTTTTCTATGTTTTCTTCAAGTCCAAAATCCCGTTCCCTACTCATGAGAGAATATGTTTTACTTCTTGTTTATTTATGTCATATATGTTTGTAAAATTTTACGTGCCATACAATTTTTGATGTTTTAAACATTTTATATTTGGGATCCAATTTTTGATGTTTTAAACATTTTATATTTGGGATCCATTTTGTAAAGATCCACATAGAACTAGCCAAGAATTGTATCATTTTTATGGTCTCATATTAAGAACTATTCAATGGGATATTTAGTATATGATCTTGTTCAAACCCCTTTGAATGATAAAGGTTTTTTATAGTTCTCCATAAGTCCTATATTATGTTTTGTTTTATCTTCTTCTAGTAGAAATCTTGCTTATTTCTCTTTCTTTCATCTTGTAGTGGAGGAAAAGGTATATTTCATTGATCATTTCTTTTATATATAAATATTTTTTTAACAATTTTTCAAAGGTTTAACTTTTCCTAATTCTTTCTCATGAAAAAATATGTTCTTAAAGAATATCTAGTTGTCTCAAGAACATTTTCATTTTCTTTGGAAGATCAAAGATCACGTAGGATTTTGCTACATAGAATTTCCCCATCCTATTTAGTAAATTAATTAAAGATGATATTCTATTTGACAAGAGGAGTACCACCCCTATAAAAATAAAGGAGGGTTCTTTTGATTCCACACAAAGATAATCCTAAACCTTGATCCCTTTGTCGCAAGGAAAATGGATCAACATGAGGAAGAGTATATTGTTCTACCAATATATATGGAAATTCTAGTGTAGTGTCCTCCTTTGAATCATTCCCATTGTTTGTCATTATATTGTGCACTTCTTCCTAGGATTCCTCATTGACCAAATTTTCAGTATTTGACCTACTCTCGTAATTTTGAGGCCCAAAGTTCTTATTTTCTCTTTCCTCAGGGATGACAAAATGAGGATCATATTTCCACTCTATATCCAATCATAGGCCAACAATAGACATATTTTTGGATGCTTCAAGAGAACCTGTTGGCTGAAGAAATGAAATCCCAGAAAAGACACAGTGTATGTGACATAACCCTTCTTCTTGGATCCTATGTAGTACCTCTCATCAACATGTTCCATTTGCATCAAGTATTCTATGAAAAATATTATAGGGGTTAGCATGATTGGGAGTCTATATGGGTCCAGGTCACAACTGTACATTATGATTATAATAAATTCTTGAATTAGGAATAAATTACCCCTTCTTAATAATAATTTGTTTTGGAGGTCATTATTCTGAAATTTCACCTTTGATGGAGAAAACCCACATACATGAATTTGTTGATATAATAATGTCTAAAACAATTCATGTATGAATTATTTTTAACCATAGGTACCCAATCAATGAAATTATTATATTTTCCTTCCTTATTTGACCTCTCTTATCCAAAATGTGATAAGGAAGTTGACTAATAAAATATATACAAGTAAACCATATATGCAAGAAACTTGAAGCTTTTTTTTGTTTGAAAATTATCCAATTGATCCTTCATAGACTTACCAAAACAATATACATATTTGAAATATTAATATGTTACCTTTTGTACATGTATAAGATTCAAGACAATGAGCATAGAGATATTCACTATCTAATCATCTTCATACCCCATAATGAAAGAAAAGTTTGAAATGGATTCTTGGATCCACTTAGGAAATTTCCTAGACTTGTATGTAGGGGGGTTGCTAAGAGGAGAGAGGTCTTGGGGCCATAATTTACTAATAAATTTGGATCTCCAAATGTCATCCAAATTTACATACTTATTTCTTTAAATTTCCTTATTTTTTTTTGTCTCTTTTTCCTCACAGAGGAAAAGATCAATGCCGAGGGGATCCTTGGGAGAACCAAGAAGCACCCTCCATTTTTATGGAGGTGGTACTACTCTTTATCAAATAATTATTTTCTTCCTTAAAATTATTATATGGAGTGGGAAAGTGTCATGAAAAATTCCATATTATCTTTAACTTCAAGAAAATAAGATAAGATTCTTGAAACAACCAGATATTCTATTAGCACAATCTTGCCAAAGAAAGGATTGGGTTGATTCCTTCATTGGTAGAATGTGAATAATAAGAAATATATTTTGTAATAATATATATTGCTCAAAACATATCTACACCCACAACCCCCCCCCCCTTTTGCATGATGTAAGCAATTGGAAACAACCGTGACTTTGCAAGAGGAAAATAAACAAAAAATATAATATAGTTCTTTAGAGAACTTTGAAGTGTTTTGCAATATCATTCAAATGGGTTTGAAACAAGCCATTTTCTCAATATTCCACTTGTTCATCGTCGATATAGAACCATAAAAACAAAATGATAATAGCATGTTCCTTTTATGGTTCTATAGAAAAGGAACATGTGTTAGATACCTAATCCTAAGGATTATGGTATATTGTAAATATTATTATTATTACTCATTTAGGAGAAATATGAAAAGTTGTAGGTGCATAGGAATAGTCATAAAACCTCCTCTTGGAAGATGAAACCAAAGGTCATATATCAATGTATTTATATGTATCTCATATTAATAAAATCAATCCGAACATAGAGTTATACAAGCTGTGTTAGTGGTATCAAATCCTTGGTATTTTTATTAACTCCATGATCTTTCCTATTGGGTTCTTCCTGAACTTCTTGCATCGGATTATGAATGCATTACATAGAGACTTGGGTCATTGCACGCCATTTATCTAGAGTGGATTCTTTATGGTATTGCAATCAATGCACACTCTAGTCACATCTCGAGAGTTATTACTATTGATAGGATTAAACTGTTGTGCATCTTCTTGCCCCATCAAATTATCTGTAGTCATGAATTTATGAATTTTTTTATCAAAGAAGCCATACGAAACAAAATATTTGTTCTCCTCCAAGATCATGTCCCTCATCCTCATGACCATGTCTATGGAAGCGTGTAATAGAGCTTTCACTTGTGTTGTGAGATTGTTTTAGGTGGGCACCTCACCTTCTTCATAATATTATTGCTCTCCACAAATATTTTCACATTGGAAAAGATCACTAGATATGGAGCTCAAACCATAAACCTAATCCAACTATCCCTTGCTTAATGGAAACCCAATAGCTCTATAATTTCCATCGTCCAATTCCCATTGAATTATTTGATCGATGACTATTATAATTTGTTTGTTACATTTTTCCAACTAGTTTACTCATTCATATACCTCATATCTAGAAATTCATCTCTCATAGGCAGTTGGGTGTTATTTGTCTCTCCAATGGGAATTATTCATGCTTGAAAGAAAAGGGGTTCCTAATGAGAACCCTTTCAACACTCCCAAAGACTCGATCCCTAGCCATGGTAGCACTTGGTTGAAAAAGGTAAAAAATTGATGACTATTTGACCACAAACATCTCAGGCCTCTGGCCTTGTGACTCCCGAGAATCTTTACTTTGGTAAGGATTTTTGCTCTTGAGGTTGAATCAAAGCCAATAGAATGGGGATAAGCTTGTTGATCCTATCCACCTTACATTTGTTGGAAAAAACTATCATAGAATCTTGAGAAACATACCTCTTCTTTGATTAAAGGAATGATTGTTTAGCTACATTTGTAGCATCAGTATTCAAGACCCATTATGGCTACTATTTTCAAATCCCTTGCAAATAAAATGAAAAATATTTGTGATTCTTTACCCTATAACTACAAACGAAAAATATCTATGAATCTTCTTCAAATTTGGCCAAACATTGGTAGTTGAGGTGTGCAATAGAGAGAATTTTAGTAGTAGAGGAAACACATTCTCTTGTCTCAATTGTTGGTGTGGTGCTCAATGGAAAATAAAATTATCTATAATGGTCAAGAAATATTGAACATACTTTTATCTTCAATGATATTTGGGATGGAATTTGTGTTGGAGATACTTCATATATCAAACCTACAATATATAAAGAGCCAAGAATATGGATGAATAAATATAAGAAAGCATATTCTTTGATTGCTACTTCTGTAAGTGAAGAGGTGAGTCATTACATCAAATATATAAAATGTTCTTGGGGTGCTTTGAATAATTTGAAATATTTGTATGTTTCACATTCAAAATTGGGGCTAATTCAATTGCAATGGAATATCTTCAACCTAGAGTTGGAGGATAATGATCCCATGGCTTTAACATCCAAAATTAAAGCCATCATGCATGACATTGATGTTGTTAGTGTGGATATAGAAATTTATCTTGTGGCCTTCATCAAGGCCCTCTACCCCACATCCTCTTACTATATTTAATCACTTCAATCTAGTTTCTAGTTGAAGTCCCTTAATTTTGACTCTTTGGTGGAGAAAATTACAGAAAGTGAGAAATATTTAAGGAAGAAGATAGTTCATCCCATTGGAGAGACTATGTGCCTTGCTAAAAAGGGTAATAATCAATCAATGATTATTCTAGAGGATAAGGTAGTAAGAGAGGACACAAAACAAAGTATTTTAGAGGTAAGGGGGGTAGGAATAATCAAGGTGAGATATATGATCTTCACTATGTTCATTGTGGAAAGAATGCACATGATGCAAAGACATAGAATCCCATGGGAGAAGATTAAAGAAAATAAGGAATAAAAAGAAGAAAAGGTAAATCTCCTGAATCTGCTCATTTTGTTATTGCTCCTTTCAATATTGGCACAAATGAGTATTTGCTCAAAAATTCATTTGCTTCTTGGACAGATTCATGGTTTCTTGACATTGGTGCTAATTTCCACATGATTTTTCGGAGAGACTTCCTTGAGGAATTGAATGAAAATTTAGAGGGTGAAATATACTTTGTAGATATATCTAGTCTCAAACCTAAGTGAATTGATACCATCAATCTCAAATTTCTTGGATTCCTATCTTTTATTTTACATGATGTTCTCTATCTTCCTTAGTTGTAGAGGAACTTGTTATATATTCTACACATTAGACAGCAAGGCCATACTATTCACATGTTTGATGGAAAATTTGAAATAAGGAGGTCCTCTGATAACATGGTCATCATGATAGGATGGGAGGATGAGAAATTATTGAAGCTGAAAGGGAAATCTACACATGCATAGAATTTTTCATACTTCTCTCACCATGATGAAGGTCCATTTTCATCTAATCTCTTGTGGCATGCTATATTTGGGCACATAAACTATGATAGTCTTTTTATGTTTAAAAAAATTGGTGTTTTTGGTTTTCCTACAATTCCAAGGAATTTGAAGCAATGTGATGCATGTATCCTTGGTAAACACAACAAAAAACATTTTCATGATTCCACTTCAAGAAAATGTAGCAAGCTAGAGTTGATGCACTCTAATTTATGTGGCCCCATGCATGTTGCATCTACTTTTGGTAATAAACATCTCATTTTTTTTATTGACGATTACACCAGGATGTGTTGGGTTTATTTGTTGAAACATAAATATCAAGCATTTGAAACATTTAAAAATTTTCATGTGTGGATTGAAAATGAAGAAAAATCTCATATTCACACTCTTCGTATTGATAATGGAGGGGAATATACTTCTAATGAGTTTGAAATATATCTTCACCGACATGGAATTAAGCATAAAACCATTATTCCATGCAATCCTTAGTAGAATGGTATAGCAGAAAGAATGAACATGACACTCTTGAATATGGTATGTTCCATGCTAATTTTCAAGAATGTGAAGTTGATGTTTTGGGATGATGCAGTTCTGTGTGTAGTGTATTTGAGAAATATAAGTCCATCTCATTCTATTGGGAACAATACTCCTTATGAAATGTGGTATGATTTCATTCCTTCAGTGAGGCATCTCAAGGTTTTTGGTTCCACTTGTTAGTCCTTAATTCATAATGAGAAAAGAAACAAACTAGGTGCAACGTGGGTGCAAGGAGTTGAAAGCGCATATTATTGGGGTACTTAAATACCACCAAGGCATATCATCTTTACAATGAGGTAAATAAAAATTTTGTTCTTTCTAGAAATGTGATTTTTCTTGAATCCACTAAAAATGAAAAGATTGTTGAAAGGTAGCTTCATCATATTGATATATTTACCCATGTAAAGACATATCACGAGTTTGATAATGAGATTCCATATCTTGAAGGGGGGATCCCTATCTTGGATCAATCTCTGGAATATCCTTTTGAAGTGCCATCTCCCTATCATGTAGAAGATTGAGCCACTTCATCAGAATAAGAGGTTCAATTGGATGATTTAATTGATAGGATTCAAAGGTTGAATCATGATGGGAATGAAACACCATCTCAATCAATTGAGAAAGGTGGAACATCACACAAATTTCCAAAGTGGGTCACGAAGACACTTGAAAGTGTTCCTCCCAATGAGGTTGGAAAGACATGAACTAAAAGTTTAGCAAGACAAGATGATGGAGGTGATGTAGATGATTTATATTTAGGTGATGTCAATGATATGGGAGATTTTGATCCAGGTGGATATTGGTGGCCACCCATCTATTCCATTGGCTCAAAATACAATCTTCAACCTTGGCAATGTTTCTACATTTTTTTGGGTCCCAAAATTCCGAGTCATTTTGAGGCCCTAAACGAGATTTTTTTGATGTTTTAGAGCCCAGGAGATATTTAAAATCTCGCCTAGGCCCAATAGAAATGTGTTCTTCTCAGCTAGACCTTTCCAAATAGATATCATGCACCCCAAAAAAATATCGTATGCAAAAGTTACGCCCTCGGGAAGTTGACGTATCAATTACCCCCATCGGTGCCTACAAACATTTTGGCATTTCATCTTTCGGGGCTAGGGTTTTGGATTTTATTTATATTAAAAATGAATTTTGAGCCTCATTGTAAACATAATATTCTTGAGAATGTGTGTATCCATCACATCTCTTCTCAGAGATAAGCTTCCACCATTCTAGCGAGTTCATTCACTATGCATTTTTACAGTTTATGTACATTTCTCTCATTAATATAAATTATGTATTATTGTATCTCTTTGTTTCTTGTAATATTTATGTGTATTTCATTATTATATCTCTGCCTTCATTTCATTCCCAAAATAATTTGGATCAATGGTATTAAAGTAGGTTGCTCCTTGTCGTTTCTTAGTACATGTCCCCGATGAGGTCAAGGTATAGAGAGTTGGTTCTCGAGCTAGTTTATATTGAGGAAAACCAATCTCACCAGCCCAACCGACCTTCCATGGAGGAAGAAAAGAGAGATGAGGGAGCAAGAGATTTTATTAAGTTGTTTCTCATGAAATCCCTCATGTGATAGAGGAACGAAATGATGGAGATTTTTTCCCAAATCCTTCAATAACTGCCGACAACAACATATGCGTCTTCATCAAGTAGCCACTTTGGAAGCATCACCCCTTTCAAGGTACATATTAATTTTTATATTCCTATGTTTGAAGGTAAGATAGATGCAGATTCTTTGGAAAAGTGGTTATATATGCTAGAAGGTTATTTCTCTATCCAAAAATTTTATGATAGAGAAAAGATCACCTTTGTTCTCCTTAAGGTTGTCCCCCATGTCAAATATTGGTGGGAAACTTATTATGAGAAAAATTCCACAGAGAAGTATGGAATTTTTGAGGCCAAACTCACTTAGGATTTTTTTATGGATTCCATCAAGGAACAATATTACCCTGTTGGAAAATATGATGACCAGTACATGAGATGGACCACACTGCATCAAGAGAGGAGCCAAAAAGTGCCAGAGTTCACAAATACCTTCCATACGTTGTGCACTAAGGTTGGTATCAAATATTTCAAGTGACATATGGTTCTAAAATACCGTGGGGCTCTACACAAGTACATCCAAATTGAAATAGAGTTTCAGAACATCTCATCACTGGGAGTCGCTGATCAATATACTATCAAAATATAACATAAATTGAAGCAATAGAACAAGAAAGAGTTCAGGTTTGCAAATACGCAACAACCAAAGTATGGTAAAGGAATACATAACTCAAAGAAGAACCAACCTCAAGACAACCAGTCCAAGCCACAGGAAAAGAAGGGTAATAGGAAGACAATAAAGGACACTGGAAAATGGTGCGATTTCTACAAAATCCATTGGCACAAAACCAATGAATGTTTCTCAAAAAAATCATTGGTATCCAAGATCAAAGGAAAAGAGTTGAGCCTAGACTCAAACCCTGATTCAAAAAACAACAAAAGGAGATAGATCATTTATGCAAAACCCATTGCTACCATCGTGACCACAATAATCCAACCAGAAGAACTAGATGATCCTAAGGAGGGGGAGCACCTCTTCCATTCATATATGTGGGTGAAGGGGGCTCCACTACATTTCATTATTGATATTGAAAGCTAAAATAAACTCATCTCATCAAAGGCTATCAAGAAATTGGGATTTTTGACAACACCACACTCGCAACCATACAACATTGGGTGGCTTTTTCATGGTCAAGATATCCATGTCAACCAGTAGTGCCTCACTTCCTATGACATCAATCCCTTCAAGGATGAGGTACTATGTGATGTTTCCCCATAGGAATTATGTGATGTTTTGTTAGGCAATCCATATATGTGGAAGCATCATGTTGTTTATGAGTCTCAAACCCATAGTATCATTGTTACTCTCGAGGGTCATCTCTGCAGGGTACCAAAGGTAGTTTCGAATGTTGTCCCACCAAAATAGTGTTGCAAAGTAGTCTCTCATATGAAAAAGTTTATCTTCTTCACGATATGATCAGAAGGCAAATAGAAGGACACTACAACCACTACAGCCTCACCTCGAGACATTTCTATCTAGTAGAAGTAGATAGACAATATTGTAGAAGCACACAAAGATATTCTTACTTCACCTATGGGGGCGCCTCCACACCACACATTCAAGAAAAATTATAATATATCCCTTCATATTCTTCATGTTTCATTTCCACTGACAAATTCCTCCCACACTCAGGTAGATCATGTAGCTAGATTGGTTGAACGAATCCAACCCCTCCAACCCCTAAATGATGTTTGTTTTACGTTTGAGGGCCTAGGAAAGAGCCAAAGGCTCTATCCTGGGCCTAGTCGGAATGTGGTCTTCTCACCTATACCTTTCCAATGAGATAACATGTGCCCCAAACAAAGATTGTATGCAAAAGTTACGCTCTCGGGAAGTTGACATATCAACTACCCCCATTGAAGCTCGCAAACCTTTTGGATTTTCATCTTCCGAGTGATGGTTTTGGATTTTATTTATGTTAAAAAGTAATTTGGAGCCTCATTGTAAACATCATATTCTTGTGAATGAGCATAGCCATCACATCTCTTCTCATAGATAAGCTGCCACCATTCTAGCGAGTTCATTCACTCTATATTTTTACAGTTTCTGTACATTTCTCTCATTAATAGAAATTATGTATTACTTTATCTCTCTATTTATTTTAATATTTATGTGTATTTCATTGTTATATATCGCCTTCATTTCATTCCCAAAATAATCCGGATCAGATTCATATGATTGTGAATTGAATTTATCTACTAACTTTGAACGAACTTCCTTTAAAGAAGATGTTTCTCATGATGAGTGGAAATAAACTATGCATAATGAGTATGATACTCTAATCAAGAAAGATACATGGAATTTGGTGGATCCTCTTTTTGGAACCAAACCAATTGGATACAAGTGGAGTCTACAAGAGAAAGTAAAAATCAGATGGCTCACTTGACAAGCATAAGGTGAGGCTTGTGGTGAAAGGATATGCATAGAAAGAAGGCATAGACTACGGGGATAATTTTTACCCCACATAAAAATGGGCTACCATTCATGCTTTGTTGGATTTGAAAACACATAATTGGTGGAAGATTCGTCACATGGATGTGAAGATAACTTTCTTGAATGGACATTTGAAAGAGAATGTCTACATGTCTCAACTAGAAGGATTTTTTGGTGAAGGGTTAATAACATAAGGTATGGAAGCTCATCAAGTCTTTTTATGGACCAAAGTAAGCACCTCACACATGGTATGAAAAACTAATTGAGCATATTTTGAAGATTTATTTCAAGAACTTTAATCTTGATGATGAAACTTTGTTTGTCAAAAAAGTTGGAAAAACTGTTGTATACCTTCTGGTGTATGTACATGGTGTTTTTATAATAGGGAACAATGAAGCATATATTTAATCCATACATAAATAATTGAAGAATGGTTTTGAGATGAAAAACACATGACATATTCAATACTACTTGGATATTGAAGTAACTCAAAATCAAAGGTATATAGTCATCTCCTAAAAGAAGGAAATTGGATAGTTGTTGAATAAATTTGACATGGTTGATTGTAATCCTCTCTCTACTCCAATGGAGCAAAATTTGAAGCTAACATCAAAATAAGGGAATGAATTTAAGGATGCAACAAAATATAGACAACTTGTAGGGAGTCTCATTTACCTTACCACTACTAGATTGGATATTTCATTTGTAGTTGTGATCCTTTCTAGGTTCATGAAAAAACCTTTTGAAGGACATTGGTGAGTTGCAAAAAGCGTTCTAAGGTAATTCAAAGGAACTCAAGACTTTTGGCTCAAATAATCCAAGGTGGAAAAATTCAAACTAGTTGGATATATAGATTTAGACTTTGATGGGGATAACGAGAATGGAGTATCTACTGAGGATACCTCATGAGTCTTGTATCAAAATCTATTTCTTGGATATCCAACAAACAATACAATCCAATAGATTCCACTACAGAGGTAGAGTATGCGCTTGTTGTAGAGAAAACAAAGGATATTGTGGGGATAAGGAAGATACTAGAGGATTTGCAAGAGAAACAAGTGAACATTACTCCACTTTTGATTGACAACACTTCTACAATCAAGTTGGCCAAGAATCCTAGATTCCATAATTGAACAAAAAAGATCAACATGAAGTACCATCTTACTTGACATCATGTAGATGCTAATACCAAAAATTTGATACACTTGTTCCACAAGTGAGCAAATTGTGGACATCTTCACCAAAGCACTTGGAAGAGAAAAGTTTGAAAAGTTCATAAAGATGCTTGGACTAACAAACACCACTTAGGATTAAGGGGGGGGGGGGATATGGTATATTGTACATCTTATTATTATTATTCATTTATGATAAGCATGAAGAGTTGTAGGTGAATAGGAATAATCATCAGACCTCTTGGAAGTTGAAACCAAAGTTCATATCTCAATGTATTTATATGTGTCTCACATTAATAAAATCAATTTGAACATGGAGTTATACAAGGCCTGCCAACATACTATTCCCATCCCCATCCCTCCTAACAACACTTATCCAAAATAAAAAACTTCCATTGAGAAAATTAAATGAATAACACATTGAGGGAAAAACTTGAGTTTACAACAAGGAAAAAACATGGGTTTAAAGACTCTAAAAAAACCATTCAAAAAGGGAGAAGATTTTATTAAAAGAGGCAAAGGGGATATTAATATTTTTTTTCTTACCATGGGTAGGGAAAAAATGTCAATATTCATCTCCAACTATAATCCAATTTCCCCTCGTGGGTTGTTAAGAGTCCAAAATGCGTTTTCTAGGAAATTGGAGTCAAAAGGGGCAAACCTAGGTAGGAAAAATAAAATAAGGGGCATGATTAATCATATGTGTTGAAATCTATAATACAATTCCAATGAGGTGGGTGGGGAGGAATATAAGAAGAATGTTTAATTTGTTTCCTATTTACAAGCAATTTTATTGGAGTTACATCTATCTTCTTAAGTAACTAAGAGTTTAAACCATGATGTTTCTCTATTTGATAAGGATATATTGTAAGAGCATCAAATTTTGCATGCATTGATGGCTTCTCCCTAGACTTTTCCCACACAAAAACAAGTTATCCCTTTTAGAAATATTTCAATGTCATTTTCTGGTTGAAATACTTTTTCACTACATCTTGATTATTTTATATAGGTATCCAAGTTTGGTTTCTTTGTTACTTTAGCTACATAAGTTCAAAATATCATGACTGCAAAGCAATGACTCATTCTTCATCTTCAATTTCATTAGCTAGAGAGAAGCATTTATTTCCAAGTAAATGGGAGTGGTGCATCCTTTCCATATATCATTGAGTAAAGACATTGTCCATTACTCTATTTTTGTGTGATTATACTAGCCCATAATTATTACTAACTTTGTGTGCTAGTTCTCATAATTGGCATGAGTGTTTTAATGGTTGATTCTACTAGCCCATTACCTCGAGGGTAATAATTTTAATATTTCCTCATGATGGTCAGATGCTTTCTAGAAAACAAAATAAATCAAGAACCCACAAATATTTTTTCATTGTCAATATTGAACTTCTTAGGAATTCCAAACTTGGACACAATGTTCTCCTCCATGAACTGGATGAGCTAATTAGAATCAACAACCTTCAAATATACACCTTTACGCTATTTCATAAAGTTATCCATAGTATTAAGGATGTATGCATGGCCTTTACTTGACTTTGTATTTATAGGACCGATCATGTCTAATCCCCATTATTCAAATTAATGGATCTCTACTAAAATCAGTTTCAATGGCATCACAACTCTCTTCATCCTTCCCAAAAGTTTTAACGAGTCAGACAACACCTAACCTTCTTGTATGAATATGTGAAGAGTGCAGACCAATAAAATCCTACTATGATCACCTTGTGAGAAGTGACCAGTGGGGAAAATTGTCCACCGCAAAAACGTTCATGTATCTCTTTCAACACTTCAATATCTTTCAATGATTCCAAACACCCTAAAAACATTCCATCAAAATTTATTTTGAAAAGGACACCCAAATCCAACATGTATCAAACAACTGTCATTTTTAAGGATCTATGCTCCTTGGGAGACATATCAATTGGGAACTATCATAATATCAACTAAAATAAATTTC
>ML785973.1:478285-500282 GCA_009831015.1 Picea engelmannii
CGAAGGTGGTGGGTTTAACATCACCACGTACCATATTAATGAGCCTGTTCGGAGCTGTTCAAACCATAATCATAAAACCAATTGCATTGACCAGCGAGCGGGTGATTCACCATATCTACGTGCCAACATACAAGTCAGGACCAACACATAATATAACATCCAAGCGCCAAGTGTTAAGTTCAAAACCAACACAGTACCTGCATTAATTACGAGTTAACGTGCCAATTCCACCGTTATCCGCTTAATCACAAGGTTTATTGCTAACTGATAGCTCGGGGTTTTATACTCATCGTATAATCTACTTTGCAAGCATAGTATGCCAAGAATCGATTTCCCAAAATCGAATAAGGTCAACTTATGCGACATCAAAACCATAGTTATCATACCTTTACGAACTTGCCATTATAGTTGGTGTATATCACATGCGTTTGTATTCCAAAACCTTAGAGCCACACAATGCAATTTTTTTATATGATAATCAAATGAAAACCATAACAAGGATAAAACAATATGAGCAAATACGTTATAATTTTCATAAATAAGATAAATAACTTTCATGCCCAAAGGTTTAATGGTGGAATATATCCAAATGCGTAATCAAGGTAAGACAATGATCAAGAACATAAGTCTTGTAAAACCTTTATCAATCATACGATAAACCAGTGATCAAGTATCAACCAACAAATCAAAAAGACGACGATAGTATAATCAACGGGATAGGTGTTTTCACATTTGCAATTGTGAAAACTGAGTCGAAATTGAATTGTAATGGTTAAAAAAAACGAGACACATGTCCATTAACACAATGTGACAATGATTTGTCATGATACCGCAAGGGGTGTAGGCAGCTTTCGAGAGTAATCGAAAAAAAATTGGGTTGGCTGCCAACAGGTCGTTAGCATACTTGTGGGAGTTTTCGAGAAAAACTCGAACATGGGATTTTTACCCATTATCACCCTCTTGCTATGGCTCCTATTGTATTTCAATTTAGACAGTTAAATCTAGCTCCTATATTCCAGCTATGATTTTAAGACTCATTGCATATTAATAGAACAATTAAACGATTTTCTGGTTTTGAGAGAGAGTTGATCCTTTCAGTGGTCGACTTATCAAACTCTATATATACTTGAGCTTGCTAGCATGATAAGATAGACCAGAAAAACAATTTAAGAAATCTGTGTAAAACTTGGCTCTACTATTTATTTTAATGCAAATTTATAAATTAAGATGAGTTTGTGATCAATTCATGAGTTGGAGTACCACAACTTCTTGCGGGGGGGCACCAATAGTCTATGTGTCTCATTTCTTTGTTTATTTAGATTTCTAACCTCTATTTTGTAGGAGTTGTTCTAATTTCTCTTTACAGTCATTCTCTTATAATTTCTTTGTATATTCCATTTTCTTATAACTGTTCTAATTTCACTTTACTATTCTAATCTATTTTTGCAGTCATTTTCTTATAATCTCCTTTGTGTATTTTCAGCTATAGTAATCACTCTTTTTAACTATAACTTCACTATATGTATTCACTTGACTTATTCACACCATGATGCAAATATAAATCTTCTTTGTAATTGAAGCACTAGGAACTGAGCATGTTTATTAAGAATTTGTTCATGACCAATTAAAGTAGATTAAATTAACCCCTGCAGTAATGTGTAATCACTATACCTCTGTGAATATATTTCCAGTTCAAGTATGACAACATAATTTCTGATTTGAAATCCTTTTTGGCAAATTAGTTCATCAGTCTAATTGGTTATAAGAACATGTGTTTAGTATATTGATATTCCTTGAATGGAAAAGTTTTCAATAGATTGTTTTGTTTCTACTTTACATTTTTCTGCAGAAATCAATGTGCTAATCTGAATTGAGTAAATGAATCACAGAGTTGGATTTCCAAGTAAAAAGAGGAATTATTATAGTAATCTTTCATGCCTAGTCTCATATTTTGCATAATTGATTCTTGCACTAGTTTTTTATTCTAGTACCAATTTTCAATTTTTCCCTTGTACTGATTTCTGCATCTTAGTTTTCTCGCATTTTAAATTTTCCAATAGATTTAAATAACCAATAGATAGATTAATGACCTAATTTGTGAGATATGGTTACTTCATGTCAGGTTTCTTCCCTAGGTGACGATTTGTTCTAGTTTGTTTAATCTCTTTATTATTTGAGTGTGTTTCCAACATTAGATTAGACTACTAGATTATAACTTTAGACCTGCACATACAGTGCTAGCACCTCAAAGCTTACAAGCCCCTCGACACATTCCAAAGTATGAAACAACTGTATGATTGTTCAGGACTAAAATCCTATACTTAAAGTTCCAACTAACGTTTTTTCTTTTCAAACCACATAAGTCATAACTTATCAAACCATTTGGTGATAAAAACATATTTGTAAAAAACTATATCATTTTTCTTAGGTGATAACCAATTGATTTCTTGTTACTACCTTTAAAATTTGGCAACAACACCATTCCATTAGTGTCACATATGCATCATTGACAATTATTAACAAAAAAAATCTCATAATAGAATATTTAGAGAAAAAACAAACTTTCATATTAATTAGAGGGAACTTACAAAAAAAGAAATGACAATGGAAAATATATTTAGAAATACATGGAAAAAATTATACACACTAACAACATGATATACCATCTACATGTTGAAAGAAGTGAAGAAAATAATAGAAGTATTAAAAACATTTTATTTTCCTACATAAATTTACATGACGTTTTTTAGCATTAATCCAATTTGAATGCCATTGGCATATGTAGATGTAATTTTATTATCCTTGGTAACAAAATTAATAACATTTTTCCTTGGAAAAAAATACATGAATTCAATTGAAAATTCATGGTTTTCCCAAGAGTAGTTGTTATTAACTAATAATTCATATGTAGCGAATATACCCAAAACATTGGGATGCATAATCATTGATTTGGAGAAACTATTAAGAAAACCTATTATATGTTCATGGAAAATGTTTATACGTAAGAAAAAAATATAAGTGTATGCATAACTATAACCATAAATTAGCTTGGTAGGTTAGCTCGAGTGGTTGAGAGATGTGGTTTACAAGCAATAGGTCACAGGGTAAATTCCCCATGCATATATATTATAGAGATTGTTGGGCTTCATTCCATGTCCCCATGGGGTTGGGTTTCAAAAAATATAACCAAATGGTTTACCTCCCATACCATCCTCGAAATGAGGGGAAGTACCTGGATGGTTTCCTAGGATGTGTATTTCATCAAAGAAAAAAAAACTATAATCATAAATTAGGCTACAATTTTTTTATTTGTAATTGAAACATGAAAAAATTTAGCCTAAATTTCTTTAAAAAAATTAAAATTTGGCCAAATTAGTAAAATTTCGCTTAAAAAAATCATTGGTCCCAATAAATAAATGTGGATCATCAAATCCCAACTAGGAAGTTAAATCCCCTAAATGTACCATCTTGTAAGTGGGAAGAAAATTCCATGGATTTCATTTATACATTATCTAGTACTTCTGAGGGCAATGACTCAATACTACTAGTAGTCAATTGTTTGACAAAGTTGGCTCATCTAGTACCAGTCAAGACTACTCATTGACCATGCAATATTACTCAAGTTTTCATCTTAGAAGTGTTAAGGCTACATGGTGTGTCAAAGGTAATTGTGATGCGTTGTTATGCAAAGTTTACCTCTAAATTTTGGCAGATTTTGTTTCATGAATTTTGCATGAAGCTAAGTTTAAATACAACCTACCCTCCGTGGACAAATGGTCAAATAGAAAGAATCAATATA
Organism: Picea engelmannii; assembly: GCA_009831015.1. Taxonomy (NCBI): domain Eukaryota; kingdom Viridiplantae; phylum Streptophyta; class Pinopsida; order Pinales; family Pinaceae; genus Picea; species Picea engelmannii. Next base: position 482,085 of record ML785973.1, read on the forward strand.
AGTCTATAATATATGCCCAAAATATATGTGATGAAACAACCAAAAGGATAGAAAGATTACCTCTCCTTATTGGAATTTTCCCACAATAATGGATATCAATACTCTTTCAAAAAGAGTCCATTTGAAGCATTGTACAAATGAAAGTGTGACTCCTTAGTTAGTTGGGACAACCTAGAAGCATGATTGATTCAAGAAAGCAGCGCAATGAAAGAAATGGAGAACATAGTGAAACAAGTGTAGTAAAGTCTAAAGAGTACCTAGGATAGGAAAAAGAGATACATATATAACAAAGAGATCAAAATGAATCTTCAAGGTTGAATAAAATGTATTCCTTAGAGGAAATTTCAAAATGAGTTCTTACACCTAAGAGAAAGTAAGAAATTAGCACCAAGATACTATGGACCCTTTGATATTTTGGCATAGATGGGTGTTGTTTCTTAAAAATTGGCCTTACCACCACATGTGACAATTCATGATGTTTTCAGTGTATCCTTGCTTAAGAAATATGTGTTTAACCCATCCATGTGTTGGATTTTGATGATAGACAAATGAAGGACATAGTGTAATTTTTCACAAAGCCCTTGATGATCACAAATACTAAAGAAGAATAGTTGCAGAACATAGTTATAAGTTAAGGTCAAGTAGTAGTAGTATTGAGAGGAATATGACACCTAGGAATTAGAATTGGAGATAAAACATCTTTATCCTCATTTATTTAATAATGACAAGGATTTGGGGCCATATCCCTTTTTAGAGGGGGAGGATTGTAACACCATTGAGTGTATGGTAACTTTGGTGCTTATCCTGGTTTTTCTTAGTTGTTAGTTTTTATGCACCTTGTTATGGTTGTTAGGAGATGTTGTTTTGGACTCATTATTCCCTTGTTGGTTTTTCTCTATTGATGTTGACTTATATTGAATATTGACAAATATGTGTTTACTTAATGATTACTATGAGCATCTTTTTGATGGCATGTGATGAGTATTTTCTTGTAATAATGTTCAATATTGATTCTCACCTTAATGATAATATACATGTATTGTTGATGTTTCACTTTTTTATTATGATGCATTTCTAAATTGTGGCGATTATGATGATACATGTTGCATATGTATTGGTATTATTGGAAAATATAACCTCATGTAAATTGAGACATTAATGAAGAGGTTGGGAATCAAATACAAAGGAAAGGACCTCTTGTTCAATGAGGGTGAACACCTAGTCCTTGTGCCTACGAAGACTTGGGAAGAGAAAAATACTTGAAAAAATCTCTATAGAGTTAACTGGGGTAAAATCCTAAAGGAAGAAAAGTGTAATTCATTTTTTATCCACTTTTGACCCTTGTAATTTCATTCCTAAGACAATTTCACCCAAGTGTAATATTGTAAGGGGAAGCAGAAGTCTAAGAGGAATTCTTGAGAAGGATATATTACACTCTTGATAAATTAGAAAAGGGAGTGTATCCTTGTATGAGGGGGTTTTCCATGGAGAGGATGATGGAGGAATTTTCCTTGAGTAAGATATTTGATTATGGATTGTGATATATTGGGGTGAAAATTGATATATGTTATAACCTATTATGTGTGGATTATTGAGGTTGGCAGTCTATTTTCCTAAATAGGCATACTAATGCTCATTTGTTCCTAGTTATTGTTTATTTTGGGTCCTTTGGGAACCACGATTGTGTATGGTACTTTCCTAACGAAGGGAACCCATGAGGGGCTAGGTGGTAGAAATGTCATTGCAGAGGGTGTTCATTGCTATGTATGATAGTTTCCTAATTAGGATCATTCATCTAGGCTTGAATGGTAGTAATATCCCTACACACAATAAACCTGGGGAGTATGGGGGTGTTGTAAGCCCAAGAGTGTCCACCACACTATGTTGATCAATTGGATGCCTAAACTTTGGATTAGTCTATGACTGGAGTGAGACATATGTTGAGTTCTCTATGTTCCTATCTCTCACCTCATTAAGCTTGGGCCTTTCTTAAGCAAGTAGCACTCGATTCAAGTGACTACATTGGTTGGGTGGAAAATCGACCCTTAGGTGTGATTCCCCCCTAGCTAATAGCCTACTTGTGGAGTAATATTTTGGACTAATGGTTGGTCTTTGACAAGGTGAAGGACCAACAAGTACTTAAAGTATTTTTTTGTTGTAACGGTTATTACTTGATTGTAGTTATGATTGAATTTATTTATAGTTAGAATGTCCATGCTAGTCAAATTGGTGTACTTATTGTTCTAGAATAAATTAATATATGATTGAATTAGAGTTTCTTGAAATTAGAAAAATAATGGATATGTAAGTAACACCATCATGGGAAGGAGGCTTCTTACAATCATTGGTCCATAAAACATACCAAGTGGAGAGTCCACTCATGATCGTTTTTTATCTAGGTTGGAATGGTACACGAGAAATTTATTTTAGTTGATATTATGATAGTTCCCAATTGATATGTCTCCCAAGGAGCATAGATCCTTAAAAATGACAGTTGTTTGATACATGTTGGATTTGGGTGTCCTTTTCAAAATAAATTTTGATGGAATGTTTTTAGGGTGTTTGGAATCATTGAAAGATATTGAAGTGTTGAAAGAGATACATGAACGTTTTTGCGGTGGACAATTTTCCCCACTGGTCACTTCTCACAAGGTGATCATAGTAGGATTTTATTGGTCTGCACTCTTCACATATTCATACAAGAAGGTTAGGTGTTGTCTGACTCGTTAAAACTTTTGGGAAGGATGAAGAGAGTTGTGATGCCATTGAAACTGATTTTAGTAGAGATCCATTAATTTGAATAATGGGGATTAGACATGATCGGTCCTATAAATACAAAGTCAAGTAAAGGCCATGCATACATCCTTAATACTATGGATAACTTTATGAAATAGCGTAAAGGTGTATATTTGAAGGTTGTTGATTCTAATTAGCTCATCCAGTTCATGGAGGAGAACATTGTGTCCAAGTTTGGAATTCCTAAGAAGTTCAATATTGACAATGAAAAAATATTTGTGGGTTCTTGATTTATTTTGTTTTCTAGAAAGCATCTGACCATCATGAGGAAATATTAAAATTATTACCCTCGAGGTAATGGGCTAGTAGAATCAACCATTAAAACACTCATGCCAATTATGAGAACTAGCACACAAAGTTAGTAATAATTATGGGCTAGTATAATCACACAAAAATAGAGTAATGGACAATGTCTTTACTCAATGATATATGGAAAGGATGCACCACTCCCATTTACTTGGAAATAAATGCTTCTCTCTAGCTAATGAAATTGAAGATGAAGAATGAGTCATTGCTTTGCAGTCATGATATTTTGAACTTATGTAGCTAAAGTAACAAAGAAACCAAACTTGGATACCTATATAAAATAATCAAGATGTAGTGAAAAAGTATTTCAACCAGAAAATGACATTGAAATATTTCTAAAAGGGATAACTTGTTTTTGTGTGGGAAAAGTCTAGGGAGAAGCCATCAATGCATGCAAAATTTGATGCTCTTACAATATATCCTTATCAAATAGAGAAACATCATGGTTTAAACTCTTAGTTACTTAAGAAGATAGATGTAACTCCAATAAAATTGCTTGTAAATAGGAAACAAATTAAACATTCTTCTTATATTCCTCCCCACCCACCTCATTGGAATTGTATTATAGATTTCAACACATATGATTAATCATGCCCCTTATTTTATTTTTCCTACCTAGGTTTGCCCCTTTTGACTCCAATTTCCTAGAAAACGCATTTTGGACTCTTAACAACCCACGAGGGGAAATTGGATTATAGTTGGAGATGAATATTGACATTTTTTCCCTACCCATGGTAAGAAAAAAAATATTAATATCCCCTTTGCCTCTTTTAATAAAATCTTCTCCCTTTTTGAATGGTTTTTTTAGAGTCTTTAAACCCATGTTTTTTCCTTGTTGTAAACTCAAGTTTTTCCCTCAATGTGTTATTCATTTAATTTTCTCAATGGAAGTTTTTTATTTTGGATAAGTGTTGTTAGGAGGGATGGGGATGGGAATAGTATGTTGGCAGGCCTTGTATAACTCCATGTTCAAATTGATTTTATTAATGTGAGACACATATAAATACATTGAGATATGAACTTTGGTTTCAACTTCCAAGAGGTCTGATGATTATTCCTATTCACCTACAACTCTTCATGCTTATCATAAATGAATAATAATAATAAGATGTACAATATACCATATCCCCCCCCCCCCTTAATCCTAAGTGGTGTTTGTTAGTCCAAGCATCTTTATGAACTTTTCAAACTTTTCTCTTCCAAGTGCTTTGGTGAAGATGTCCACAATTTGCTCACTTGTGGAACAAGTGTATCAAATTTTTGGTATTAGCATCTACATGATGTCAAGTAAGATGGTACTTCATGTTGATCTTTTTTGTTCAATTATGGAATCTAGGATTCTTGGCCAACTTGATTGTAGAAGTGTTGTCAATCAAAAGTGGAGTAATGTTCACTTGTTTCTCTTGCAAATCCTCTAGTATCTTCCTTATCCCCACAATATCCTTTGTTTTCTCTACAACAAGCGCATACTCTACCTCTGTAGTGGAATCTATTGGATTGTATTGTTTGTTGGATATCCAAGAAATAGATTTTGATACAAGACTCATGAGGTATCCTCAGTAGATACTCCATTCTCGTTATCCCCATCAAAGTCTAAATCTATATATCCAACTAGTTTGAATTTTTCCACCTTGGATTATTTGAGCCAAAAGTCTTGAGTTCCTTTGAATTACCTTAGAACGCTTTTTGCAACTCACCAATGTCCTTCAAAAGGTTTTTTCATGAACCTAGAAAGGATCACAACTACAAATGAAATATCCAATCTAGTAGTGGTAAGGTAAATGAGACTCCCTACAAGTTGTCTATATTTTGTTGCATCCTTAAATTCATTCCCTTATTTTGATGTTAGCTTCAAATTTTGCTCCATTGGAGTAGAGAGAGGATTACAATCAACCATGTCAAATTTATTCAACAACTATCCAATTTCCTTCTTTTAGGAGATGACTATATACCTTTGATTTTGAGTTACTTCAATATCCAAGTAGTATTGAATATGTCATGTGTTTTTCATCTCAAAACCATTCTTCAATTATTTATGTATGGATTAAATATATGCTTCATTGTTCCCTATTATAAAAACACCATGTACATACACCAGAAGGTATACAACAGTTTTTCCAACTTTTTTGACAAACAAAGTTTCATCATCAAGATTAAAGTTCTTGAAATAAATCTTCAAAATATGCTCAATTAGTTTTTCATACCATGTGTGAGGTGCTTACTTTGGTCCATAAAAAGACTTGATGAGCTTCCATACCTTATGTTATTAACCCTTCACCAAAAAATCCTTCTAGTTGAGACATGTAGACATTCTCTTTCAAATGTCCATTCAAGAAAGTTATCTTCACATCCATGTGACGAATCTTCCACCAATTATGTGTTTTCAAATCCAACAAAGCATGAATGGTAGCCCATTTTTATGTGGGGTAAAAATTATCCCCGTAGTCTATGCCTTCTTTCTATGCATATCCTTTCACCACAAGCCTCACCTTATGCTTGTCAAGTGAGCCATCTGATTTTTACTTTCTCTTGTAGACTCCACTTGTATCCAATTGGTTTGGTTCCAAAAAGAGGATCCACCAAATTCCATGTATCTTTCTTGATTAGAGTATCATACTCATTATGCATAGTTTATTTCCACTCATCATGAGAAACATCTTCTTTAAAGGAAGTTCGTTCAAAGTTAGTAGATAAATTCAATTCACAATCATATGAATCTGATCCGGATTATTTTGGGAATGAAATGAAGGCGATATATAACAATGAAATACACATAAATATTAAAATAAATAGAGAGATAAAGTAATACATAATTTCTATTAATGAGAGAAATGTACAGAAACTGTAAAAATATAGAGTGAATGAACTCGCTAGAATGGTGGCAGCTTATCTATGAGAAGAGATGTGATGGCTATGCTCATTCACAAGAATATGATGTTTACAATGAGGCTCCAAATTACTTTTTAACATAAATAAAATCCAAAACCATCACTCGGAAGATGAAAATCCAAAAGGTTTGCGAGCTTCAATGGGGGTAGTTGATATGTCAACTTCCCGAGAGCGTAACTTTTGCATACAATCTTTGTTTGGGGCACATGTTATCTCATTGGAAAGGTATAGGTGAGAAGACCACATTCCGACTAGGCCCAGGATAGAGCCTTTGGCTCTTTCCTAGGCCCTCAAACGTAAAACAAACATCATTTAGGGGTTGGAGGGGTTGGATTCGTTCAACCAATCTAGCTACATGATCTACCTGAGTGTGGGAGGAATTTGTCAGTGGAAATGAAACATGAAGAATATGAAGGGATATATTATAATTTTTCTTGAATGTGTGGTGTGGAGGCGCCCCCATAGGTGAAGTAAGAATATCTTTGTGTGCTTCTACAATATTGTCTATCTACTTCTACTAGATAGAAATGTCTCGAGGTGAGGCTGTAGTGGTTGTAGTGTCCTTCTATTTGCCTTCTGATCATATCGTGAAGAAGATAAACTTTTTCATATGAGAGACTACTTTGCAACACTATTTTGGTGGGACAACATTCGAAACTACCTTTGGTACCCTGCAGAGATGACCCTCGAGAGTAACAATGATACTATGGGTTTGAGACTCATAAACAACATGATGCTTCCACATATATGGATTGCCTAACAAAACATCACATAATTCCTATGGGGAAACATCACATAGTACCTCATCCTTGAAGGGATTGATGTCATAGGAAGTGAGGCACTACTGGTTGACATGGATATCTTGACCATGAAAAAGCCACCCAATGTTGTATGGTTGCGAGTGTGGTGTTGTCAAAAATCCCAATTTCTTGATAGCCTTTGATGAGATGAGTTTATTTTAGCTTTCAATATCAATAATGAAATGTAGTGGAGCCCCCTTCACCCACATATATGAATGGAAGAGGTGCTCCCCCTCCTTAGGATCATCTAGTTCTTCTGGTTGGATTATTGTGGTCACGATGGTAGCAATGGGTTTTGCATAAATGATCTATCTCCTTTTGTTGTTTTTTGAATCAGGGTTTGAGTCTAGGCTCAACTCTTTTCCTTTGATCTTGGATACCAATGATTTTTTTGAGAAACATTCATTGGTTTTGTGCCAATGGATTTTGTAGAAATCGCACCATTTTCCAGTGTCCTTTATTGTCTTCCTATTACCCTTCTTTTCCTGTGGCTTGGACTGGTTGTCTTGAGGTTGGTTCTTCTTTGAGTTATGTATTCCTTTACCATACTTTGGTTGTTGCGTATTTGCAAACCTGAACTCTTTCTTGTTCTATTGCTTCAATTTATGTTATATTTTGATAGTATATTGATCAGCGACTCCCAGTGATGAGATGTTCTGAAACTCTATTTCAATTTGGATGTACTTGTGTAGAGCCCCACGGTATTTTAGAACCATATGTCACTTGAAATATTTGATACCAACCTTAGTGCACAACGTATGGAAGGTATTTGTGAACTCTGGCACTTTTTGGCTCCTCTCTTGATGCAGTGTGGTCCATCTCATGTACTGGTCATCATATTTTCCAACAGGGTAATATTGTTCCTTGATGGAATCCATAAAAAAATCCTAAGTGAGTTTGGCCTCAAAAATTCCATACTTCTCTGTGGAATTTTTCTCATAATAAGTTTCCCACCAATATTTGACATGGGGGACAACCTTAAGGAGAACAAAGGTGATCTTTTCTCTATCATAAAATTTTTGGATAGAGAAATAACCTTCTAGCATATATAACCACTTTTCCAAAGAATCTGCATCTATCTTACCTTCAAACATAGGAATATAAAAATTAATATGTACCTTGAAAGGGGTGATGCTTCCAAAGTGGCTACTTGATGAAGACGCATATGTTGTTGTCGGCAGTTATTGAAGGATTTGGGAAAAAATCTCCATCATTTCGTTCCTCTATCACATGAGGGATTTCATGAGAAACAACTTAATAAAATCTCTTGCTCCCTCATCTCTCTTTTCTTCCTCCATGGAAGGTCGGTTGGGCTGGTGAGATTGGTTTTCCTCAATATAAACTAGCTCGAGAACCAACTCTCTATACCTTGACCTCATCGGGGACATGTACTAAGAAACGACAAGGAGCAACCTACTTTAATACCATTGATCCAAATTATTTTGGGAATGAAATGAAGGCAGAGATATAATAATGAAATACACATAAATATTACAAGAAACAAAGAGATACAATAATACATAATTTATATTAATGAGAGAAATGTACATAAACTGTAAAAATGCATAGTGAATGAACTCGCTAGAATGGTGGAAGCTTATCTCTGAGAAGAGATGTGATGGATACACACATTCTCAAGAATATTATGTTTACAATGAGGCTCAAAATTCATTTTTAATATAAATAAAATCCAAAACCCTAGCCCCGAAAGATGAAATGCCAAAATGTTTGTAGGCACCGATGGGGGTAATTGATACGTCAACTTCCCGAGGGCGTAACTTTTGCATACGATATTTTTTTGGGGTGCATGATATCTATTTGGAAAGGTCTAGCTGAGAAGAACACATTTCTATTGGGCCTAGGCGAGATTTTAAATATCTCCTGGGCTCTAAAACATCAAAAAAATCTCGTTTAGGGCCTCAAAATGACTCGGAATTTTGGGACCCAAAAAAATGTAGAAACATTGCCAAGGTTGAAGATTGTATTTTGAGCCAATGGAATAGATGGGTGGCCACCAATATCCACCTGGATCAAAATCTCCCATATCATTGACATCACCTAAATATAAATCATCTACATCACCTCCATCATCTTGTCTTGCTAAACTTTTAGTTCATGTCTTTCCAACCTCATTGGGAGGAACACTTTCAAGTGTCTTCGTGACCCACTTTGGAAATTTGTGTGATGTTCCACCTTTCTCAATTGATTGAGATGGTGTTTCATTCCCATCATGATTCAACCTTTGAATCCTATCAATTAAATCATCCAATTGAACCTCTTATTCTGATGAAGTGGCTCAATCTTCTACATGATAGGGAGATGGCACTTCAAAAGGATATTCCAGAGATTGATCCAAGATAGGGATCCCCCCTTCAAGATATGGAATCTCATTATCAAACTCGTGATATGTCTTTACATGGGTAAATATATCAATATGATGAAGCTACCTTTCAACAATCTTTTCATTTTTAGTGGATTCAAGAAAAATCACATTTCTAGAAAGAACAAAATTTTTATTTACCTCATTGTAAAGATGATATGCCTTGGTGGTATTTAAGTACCCCAATAATATGCGCTTTCAACTCCTTGCACCCACGTTGCACCTAGTTTGTTTCTTTTCTCATTATGAATTAAGGACTAACAAGTGGAACCAAAAACCTTGAGATGCCTCACTGAAGGAATGAAATCATACCACATTTCATAAGGAGTATTGTTCCCAATAGAATGAGATGGACTTATATTTCTCAAATACACTACACACAGAACTGCATCATCCCAAAACATCAACTTCACATTCTTGAAAATTAGCATGGAACATACCATATTCAAGAGTGTCATGTTCATTCTTTCTGCTATACCATTCTACTAAGGATTGCATGGAATAATGGTTTTATGCTTAATTCCATGTCGGTGAAGATATATTTCAAACTCATTAGAAGTATATTCCCCTCCATTATCAATACGAAGAGTGTGAATATGAGATTTTTCTTCATTTTCAATCCACACATGAAAATTTTTAAATGTTTCAAATGCTTGATATTTATGTTTCAACAAATAAACCCAACACATCCTGGTGTAATCGTCAATAAAAAAAATGAGATGTTTATTACCAAAAGTAGATGCAACATGCATGGGGCCACATAAATTAGAGTGCATCAACTCTAGCTTGCTACATTTTCTTGAAGTGGAATCATGAAAATGTTTTTTGTTGTGTTTACCAAGGATACATGCATCACATTGCTTCAAATTCCTTGGAATTGTAGGAAAACCAAAAACACCAATTTTTTTAAACATAAAAAGACTATCATAGTTTATGTGCCCAAATATAGCATGCCACAAGAGATTAGATGAAAATGGACCTTCATCATGGTGAGAGAAGTATGAAAAATTCTATGCATGTGTAGATTTCCCTTTCAGCTTCAATAATTTCTCATCCTCCCATCCTATCATGATGACCATGTTATCAGAGGACCTCCTTATTTCAAATTTTCCATCAAACATGTGAATAGTATGGCCTTGCTGTCTAATGTGTAGAATATATAACAAGTTCCTCTACAACTAAGGAAGATAGAGAACATCATGTAAAATAAAAGATAGGAATCCAAGAAATTTGAGATTGATGGTATCAATTCACTTAGGTTTGAGACTAGATATATCTACAAAGTATATTTCACCCTCTAAATTTTCATTCAATTCCTCAAGGAAGTCTCTCCGAAAAATCATGTGGAAATTAGCACCAATGTCAAGAAACCATGAATCTGTCCAAGAAGCAAATGAATTTTTGAGCAAATACTCATTTGTGCCAATATTGAAAGGAGCAATAACAAAATGAGCAGATTCAGGAGATTTACCTTTTCTTCTTTTTATTCCTTATTTTCTTTAATCTTCTCCCATGGGATTCTATGTCTTTGCATCATGTGCATTCTTTCCACAATGAACATAGTGAAGATCATATATCTCACCTTGATTATTCCTACCCCCCTTACCTCTAAAATACTTTGTTTTGTGTCCTCTCTTACTACCTTATCCTCTAGAATAATCATTGATTGATTATTACCCTTTTTAGCAAGGCACATAGTCTCTCCAATGGGATGAACTATCTTCTTCCTTAAATATTTCTCACTTTCTGTAATTTTCTCCACCAAAGAGTCAAAATTAAGGGACTTCAACTAGAAACTAGATTGAAGTGATTAAATATAGTAAGAGGATGTGGGGTAGAGGGCCTTGATGAAGGCCACAAGATAAATTTCTATATCCACACTAACAACATCAATGTCATGCATGATGGCTTTAATTTTGGATGTTAAAGCCATGGGATCATTATCCTCCAACTCTAGGTTGAAGATATTCCATTGCAATTGAATTAGCCCCAATTTTGAATGTGAAACATACAAATATTTCAAATTATTCAAAGCACCCCAAGAACATTTTATATATTTGATGTAATGACTCACCTCTTCACTTACAGAAGTAGCAATCAAAGAATATGCTTTCTTATATTTATTCATCCATATTCTTGGCTCTTTATATATTGTAGGTTTGATATATGAAGTATCTCCAACACAAATTCCATCCCAAATATCATTGAAGATAAAAGTATGTTCAATATTTCTTGACCATTATAGATAATTTTATTTTCCATTGAGCACCACACCAACAATTGAGACAAGAGAATGTGTTTCCTCTACTACTAAAATTCTCTCTATTGCACACCTCAACTACCAATGTTTGGCCAAATTTGAAGAAGATTCATAGATATTTTTCGTTTGTAGTTATAGGGTAAAGAATCACAAATATTTTTCATTTTATTTGCAAGGGATTTGAAAATAGTAGCCATAATGGGTCTTGAATACTGATGCTACAAATGTAGCTAAACAATCATTCCTTTAATCAAAGAAGAGGTATGTTTCTCAAGATTCTATGATAGTTTTTTCCAACAAATGTAAGGTGGATAGGATCAACAAGCTTATCCCCATTCTATTGGCTTTGATTCAACCTCAAGAGCAAAAATCCTTACCAAAGTAAAGATTCTCGGGAGTCACAAGGCCAGAGGCCTGAGATGTTTGTGGTCAAATAGTCATCAATTTTTTACCTTTTTCAACCAAGTGCTACCATGGCTAGGGATCGAGTCTTTGGGAGTGTTGAAAGGGTTCTCATTAGGAACCCCTTTTCTTTCAAGCATGAATAATTCCCATTGGAGAGACAAATAACACCCAACTGCCTATGAGAGATGAATTTCTAGATATGAGGTATATGAATGAGTAAACTAGTTGGAAAAATGTAACAAACAAATTATAATAGTCATCGATCAAATAATTCAATGGGAATTGGACGATGGAAATTATAGAGCTATTGGGTTTCCATTAAGCAAGGGATAGTTGGATTAGGTTTATGGTTTGAGCTCCATATCTAGTGATCTTTTCCAATGTGAAAATATTTGTGGAGAGCAATAATATTATGAAGAAGGTGAGGTGCCCACCTAAAACAATCTCACAACACAAGTGAAAGCTCTATTACACGCTTCCATAGACATGGTCATGAGGATGAGGGACATGATCTTGGAGGAGAACAAATATTTTGTTTCGTATGGCTTCTTTGATAAAAAAATTCATAAATTCATGACTACAGATAATTTGATGGGGCAAGAAGATGCACAACAGTTTAATCCTATCAATAGTAATAACTCTCGAGATGTGACTAGAGTGTGCATTGATTGCAATACCATAAAGAATCCACTCTAGATAAATGGCGTGCAATGACCCAAGTCTCTATGTAATGCATTCATAATCCGATGCAAGAAGTTCAGGAAGAACCCAATAGGAAAGATCATGGAGTTAATAAAAATACCAAGGATTTGATACCACTAACACAGCTTGTATAACTCTATGTTCGGATTGATTTTATTAATATGAGATACATATAAATACATTGATATATGACCTTTGGTTTCATCTTCCAAGAGGAGGTTTTATGACTATTCCTATGCACCTACAACTTTTCATATTTCTCCTAAATGAGTAATAATAATAATATTTACAATATACCATAATCCTTAGGATTAGGTATCTAACACATGTTCCTTTTCTATAGAACCATAAAAGGAACATGCTATTATCATTTTGTTTTTATGGTTCTATATCGACGATGAACAAGTGGAATATTGAGAAAATGGCTTGTTTCAAACCCATTTGAATGATATTGCAAAACACTTCAAAGTTCTCTAAAGAACTATATTATATTTTTTGTTTATTTTCCTCTTGCAAAGTCACGGTTGTTTCCAATTGCTTACATCATGCAAAAGGGGGGGGGGGTTGTGGGTGTAGATATGTTTTGAGCAATATATATTATTACAAAATATATTTCTTATTATTCACATTCTACCAATGAAGGAATCAACCCAATCCTTTCTTTGGCAAGATTGTGCTAATAGAATATCTGGTTGTTTCAAGAATCTTATCTTATTTTCTTGAAGTTAAAGATAATATGGAATTTTTCATGACACTTTCCCACTCCATATAATAATTTTAAGGAAGAAAATAATTATTTGATAAAGAGTAGTACCACCTCCATAAAAATGGAGGGTGCTTCTTGGTTCTCCCAAGGATCCCCTCGGCATTGATCTTTTCCTCTGTGAGGAAAAAGAGACAAAAAAAAATAAGGAAATTTAAAGAAATAAGTATGTAAATTTGGATGACATTTGGAGATCCAAATTTATTAGTAAATTATGGCCCCAAGACCTCTCTCCTCTTAGCAACCCCCCTACATACAAGTCTAGGAAATTTCCTAAGTGGATCCAAGAATCCATTTCAAACTTTTCTTTCATTATGGGGTATGAAGATGATTAGATAGTGAATATCTCTATGCTCATTGTCTTGAATCTTATACATGTACAAAAGGTAACATATTAATATTTCAAATATGTATATTGTTTTGGTAAGTCTATGAAGGATCAATTGGATAATTTTCAAACAAAAAAAAGCTTCAAGTTTCTTGCATATATGGTTTACTTGTATATATTTTATTAGTCAACTTCCTTATCACATTTTGGATAAGAGAGGTCAAATAAGGAAGGAAAATATAATAATTTCATTGATTGGGTACCTATGGTTAAAAATAATTCATACATGAATTGTTTTAGACATTATTATATCAACAAATTCATGTATGTGGGTTTTCTCCATCAAAGGTGAAATTTCAGAATAATGACCTCCAAAACAAATTATTATTAAGAAGGGGTAATTTATTCCTAATTCAAGAATTTATTATAATCATAATGTACAGTTGTGACCTGGACCCATATAGACTCCCAATCATGCTAACCCCTATAATATTTTTCATAGAATACTTGATGCAAATGGAACATGTTGATGAGAGGTACTACATAGGATCCAAGAAGAAGGGTTATGTCACATACACTGTGTCTTTTCTGGGATTTCATTTCTTCAGCCAACAGGTTCTCTTGAAGCATCCAAAAATATGTCTATTGTTGGCCTATGATTGGATATAGAGTGGAAATATGATCCTCATTTTGTCATCCCTGAGGAAAGAGAAAATAAGAACTTTGGGCCTCAAAATTACGAGAGTAGGTCAAATACTGAAAATTTGGTCAATGAGGAATCCTAGGAAGAAGTGCACAATATAATGACAAACAATGGGAATGATTCAAAGGAGGACACTACACTAGAATTTCCATATATATTGGTAGAACAATATACTCTTCCTCATGTTGATCCATTTTCCTTGCGACAAAGGGATCAAGGTTTAGGATTATCTTTGTGTGGAATCAAAAGAACCCTCCTTTATTTTTATAGGGGTGGTACTCCTCTTGTCAAATAGAATATCATCTTTAATTAATTTACTAAATAGGATGGGGAAATTCTATGTAGCAAAATCCTACGTGATCTTTGATCTTCCAAAGAAAATGAAAATGTTCTTGAGACAACTAGATATTCTTTAAGAACATATTTTTTCATGAGAAAGAATTAGGAAAAGTTAAACCTTTGAAAAATTGTTAAAAAAATATTTATATATAAAAGAAATGATCAATGAAATATACCTTTTCCTCCACTACAAGATGAAAGAAAGAGAAATAAGCAAGATTTCTACTAGAAGAAGATAAAACAAAACATAATATAGGACTTATGGAGAACTATAAAAAACCTTTATCATTCAAAGGGGTTTGAACAAGATCATATACTAAATATCCCATTGAATAGTTCTTAATATGAGACCATAAAAATGATACAATTCTTGGCTAGTTCTATGTGGATCTTTACAAAATGGATCCCAAATATAAAATGTTTAAAACATCAAAAATTGGATCCCAAATATAAAATGTTTAAAACATCAAAAATTGTATGGCACGTAAAATTTTACAAACATATATGACATAAATAAACAAGAAGTAAAACATATTCTCTCATGAGTAGGGAACGGGATTTTGGACTTGAAGAAAACATAGAAAAAATAGTCAAGACCCTACCCCACTAGTTGCATTACTAATGCAAGCAGCATGGAAAATGACTAATGGATGAAGAGAAAATGAAGGGAAAAAATCTCAAGAGGCCTTAATTATAGATATGGAGGTATACACCTTTGATTTGGACCTTATGAATGTCCTTGAATGTATTTTTAATACTACTTTATTTGTCCTCTTGGCAACTGCTTTGAAAGTTAGGGTTTTTCCTTGGAAAAATCCTTCACGATACCTTTTCTTTAATGAAATTACTTTTCCATTAATTTAATGATTTATTAAGGTAATCATTTCAAATATTTCACTTACATATTCATGCCCTTAGTCAGGGCCCACTTTTAGATATTCAAAAATTCATTTAATGAGATTTTTTCAAATTATTTTAATGTTAAATGCGCAAAATAATCATTACTATATTTTAATTTTTGGGGTATGAATATGGACACCTTATCTATGGAAGCCATTCCCAATATGTTGATCATGTTTATATATTTCCATAGAACTCTCAGTTGTGTAATTTAGACTTGTGTATCTCAAGTTATGAGCTCAAGAAGTCAAGGTTCCAAATCAAGCTCAATTTATGGCAACGGAACATACCCAGTTGTGTTTTGAATTTATCAAATGTATACAACAATATTATTATTTTGAAACCATAACCAAACTGTTCTCATCTTATTAGATTTCCAATGATCTCTCATTTTATCAATTTTGACATCAAGGTCTCAAGATACGACCTTTGGAAGGAGGATACTCAACCATCATTGATTTTCCCCTATTTATAGTCATAGCACTCAATTTTAAAAGTTTCTCTATTTATCCCACATGCATTTTGGGAGGGTAATGTGGACTATTTATAATGAAAAAAAAAATCCATTAAATTTGAGTGTGGGGGAAGAGAGAGCTATGGATCCCTACATAGAGTTTTCTTAATGTAAGTTTTGGTTGTCCTATCATTTCCTAGTCAGCACACCATGTCACTATGTCACTACCCAATCCTATTGTTGAACCCATGCCTACCAAGTGTCATCATGAAATAGGACCACACACTTTCCATGTCTCACATTCTATTTGGGGTAACACATGTCATCATTCCATCATAGGAAGGTACCTATGGAAGCATACTTAGGACAATTCTAAGTATGAAACATAATGCAAATATGGAAGCATATCTTAATGCATAGGTGGAGAGGAGTGTGGAGGTGGATCTGCATCTTTTAATTCTGAATTGGAATGGATGTGGAGGAGTGGAGAGGAGGAGAATGTATTTAATGTGGAGACTCCCCCATTGCATGCAGAATTATAGATTTATGGAAGTAGATGGAACAAACATAAGACTCCCTCATCATGCATTGCATGTGAAATCTGGTAATGTAGAACTATGAGATGGGAAAGAGGCATAATGAAGAAAGAGATGTGGAGGAGGCTAAGGGAGGTGGAATTTGTAAGTGTGGGATGTGGAGCAATGAGAAATGTGGAATGTGGAAGAAACAAATTGTGAAGGAATGTGAAAAATGATGAGACTTAGCTAAAATTATAAGAATATAAAACTCTCTTTTTGAATCACACCACAAAATTTGTTTCCATGGGTCCCTACACAAAATTAAGGATATTTAGGCATAAGACCTCTAATTTTCATTATGTAAAATGTTGGATGGAGCTAACATAGAAGGATACCTATTGGGAAGGTGTAGTCCCGATTTTCATTTTCTTTGATATCCATCTTTTATTCAGACAAATATCTATCATATCAATGTGACTTTGTGAAAAGAAGGAAAACCACAATGTTGGAGCCCAATTCCAAATTCTCAAGGAAAACTATTTATGGGTTTTCATGATTAGCATGTGAAGATCACCCAAAACTTTTAAAATCTCAAAAATGGGTTCTCGGTTAGAGCCAAGTTTGCATGAAGGCGAGTGGGGGAATTGACACAGTTTATAGGTGAACAAGGCCAAATGGTTTATGGGTTTTGTAGCCCATGTTATAAACTTGTAGATGAAAACCCATTGTTGTTGCATGTGAAAATAAAATTGGGATTAATGCAAGGGGTTTGACAACATAGATTCTAAGTGCAATAAAATGTATCAACACCTCCTTGTTACACCTTTTACATATATTATGATCAAAGTTATGTTACAATGACGTAAGGGTAATTTCATTAGCACATAGTATAAAGGTAAAATTTCTTGAAGATGATATTGATTGCCACAAAATTGGATCCTAGTGGGTATTGAGGATTTAGCTAAAGAAAGAGAAGGTAAAATATGGAGCAATTTTTTAGGTTTCAAATTTTTCCATACTATATGATCAATATCATGAAAATGATGAGTACAAAGAAGAGAGGAAAGAACCCTATTTCAATCTCATGAGGGGGAAGGGACATAACTTCAAGATACTTTGATGTCTCTTATGAAGAAATAAGAAAGTGAGAACAACCTATGTTGTGGCCTAATGTTTTCTAAGTACTAGCATAGAGATGAGGTTAGCAAAATAAAAATCCATAGAGGACCCAAAGTTGTGAAAGCCTGAGTATCCATAGAATCCCAAGTACATGGAGTCCAACCCTCTACAGATATTTCTCAAGGTGATCCTTTTGTAAAAGTGGGTTAAAGATATAAAATTCTCTGGTATATTCAGAAATATTTTGTAACCACTCCAATCACCTATACTTTTTTTCCAAAGAAAACAAATTAGTAATTTTATTACTGAGAAGGACAAAATTACAAAACTAGATGCCATTGACATTCCTATGGTTGATGAGCCCAAAACTGTTGATATGAAAACTAAGTACAGACAACAGAAGAAATAATGTCTATATACAAGTTATATTTTAGGGGGATACAACTCAATCAAACTAGAAAAAATAAGTATGCATATTGATAAAAATATGTATGAGACAAGAAGGTTCTATGTAGGAACTATATAAGAGACACAAC
>ML785974.1:2833-26330 GCA_009831015.1 Picea engelmannii
TTTCGGCGGTTAACTAGTTGTTTTACAGACCAGTTTAACCACCGAAAGCTGAGATTTTAAATTTTGAAGACCAAGACTCACTAAAATGAATTTTTTGACTCATTTTATCTCCCAAAATGACGGTGCTATTTTGGGAGTTAACAATCTCCATAGAAGATGTTGTGTTGTGGTAACGCATACCAGAGGGATGCCTTGGTAGAGCATGTCAGAGGAACGCCTCGGCTATAACACTCAGTGAAGTTTCATAAACTATTCTTGTGCAAGAAAGCCTTGGGAAGTCAAGACAAATCACTTAAGGGGCTTTATATTAGATGATGGGATGCCTGAGTCTGGGCCTAGAGAGTGAGTGACCACAAGGAAGAGGATACTTCGATAATTATTGTAAACTATTGGTTGGGATCATGCACACAATAGGTATGTCAAGGAAACAATGGGCCAAGTTAGTAAGACAACCATTTGATGTGGATCCATAAAATTGCCTAGATAAGTATTGTGCTGATAGGAATATTTCCTCTTGAGTTATGAAGAAGAATAAAGTGTTTTTGCATAAAATTGTGATTAATATGATTGCTGTTTGAAACTATTGTAGGCATGTGACAAAGGCCAAGAGTCTAGGAAGGGAATACACCAAGAAAATTAATATATTTCTAAAGCAACTGGAAGATGAAAGCATGGAAGGTGTTGCTAAGAAGTAAACAACACCAAGGACGATGTTCCTTTGAATGAGGAGTGGATTGTAACAACCCCCTCTCTAAATCCCAAGTATATGTGTTTAATCATGATTGATGATTTCCATACAATGGCATGCAAATATTGTAAATGTATTTTTGTTTAATTGTAAATGCCAAAACTTGACTATGGGGTGAAGCCTTAAAGTACTAGCCATTATATTACTAGAGGAATGAGAGGAGGCCCTGTTATCACACAAGTTGTAGGTTGGGAAAATATCGACCCAACCACTAAATGGCGACAACTAAGAGGTTACCTACCCACTTTCACCTTAGGCATGTGTCCCCGTCATTTTAGAGGTGAAGTAATCACCTCAAGGGGGAAATCCCGGTGACCCTAGGGGGAATGAGATGGAAAAAGATGAAGATGGAGATGAAATCCCTAAAGGTCAATTCTAAGTAGTATGAAGGTCTTGTAATGGAGTCTTGGGAAGGTCCAAGGGTTTCCAAATATGTTGAGTAACCTGCAAATGATGAAATACTTGCTCGAGACACAAGAAAAACAAGCATATATTGCAATATAATCAATTGAACAAGAAAGTTAAGATTGTTGTCCCTAATAGAATCTGTTAGTATAAATTTATATCTGCAATAAAATGACACAATAATCTGTAAGACAAATGCTATAAATCAAGTGGAAGATACAAGAGAAAGACTAGCTAAACACTAGAAAAACTTAAGATTAAATACCAAGATACTAGCATGAAAAGATAAGGCTGTTGTAAACACTTTTCTGTAGAAAATTATATCAGCCTTATGGATGTAAAAATCAATGTGTTACAACAAGAAAATCAGCCACTAAAACTCCAAAATTTTCCAAAAAGTGCGCTAGAGCAAGTAAGACAAGTGTGCAAACTTTGGGAAATTTCCAATGGTTGATTAGAGAGTTATTCAAGGAATTAAGTTAGGGTTTCTGCAGCCCTAATGGATGAAGATGAAAAATTGTAACAACAGAAAGAGCTATCCCTTTTATGGGGACACCCTAGTGTCTTTGAGGTGCTCAAGGCACAAGGAACACAATCCAAGTTGCAAAAAGTAAATATGACAAGAAATTATGTTTCCCAATGCAATATCTTGTTTCTTCAATGCAAGAATAGTGCCTTTAGTTATGAGATAATGGGGTCAAAAAGAACGAGCTAGGGTTACTAAACCATTGGGGGTGTAAATCCTCTTACTTCCCAAGGTAAGTAACCTAGATAGGGTTTGACTATTAGGGGTGTAAATCTTCTTACTTCCTCAACAAAACCCTTGCAAAATAACTTTAAAAGCTTGATAAAATGGTGGAAACTAGGATAGGGGAGTATATCCTTATACTCCCTATCTAGCCTTGGCCAAAATAACTTCAAATTGAATTAAAAATGATAATAACAAGGAAAATAAACCATACCATTCAAGAAAAATATTTTAACATGCCAAAGTAAACCTCCACAACATAAAAAATTGACCTACAAAAGCTAGAGTACCATTTCAGACATCCAAAAATGAGATCTTATGATCTCTAATTTATACAAAATGTCACTAAGATAGTTTGTCCACATAGTGTCTCATTCATGGGTGCCTTTGTATAGGGTGTGTGGTACCTTCATTTTCAATGCAATTTTTCCAAGCCCATTATTTTGTCGTTCTTTCTTTCTTTCATAAATTTAAGGAAACATTGAAGGCCACTTCCCTAGCGTGGTGTCCAGATAATCACAATGTCACCCATCAATACCTAGTGGAAATGAGAATGTTGAATCATGGTGAGACCCCCTTTCTCTCAACATGCAACTAAGAGCCATCACCCTGGCTTGGTGACTAGATGATGGTAATGTCATACCACTATATATTCATGGATATGATAGGCCGACTCATGATGATACCTCCTATCCTCCAACTAACCCTTTAAGCATTCTTATTCATATATTTTTTGTGGGTATCCCTTTTCTCAAAGATAAGCATTTCATTATTTTCTTGGGTGATCCGTGGGAGAAGTGTATAGAAGGTTCATACATAGGCTTTTATATTTTACCCAACATCAATCCCTCTAGGCCTTCAACCCCTTCTTACCATAGAATGAGGGACAACCCCTTCTTGGGTCAACACACCCTAAAATCCCAAGAGATAAGGAAATGGGGGGAGATAATGATGGAAAGTGGTAAGTATGGTCGAGAATGGTACAATGGATCTTCAAGGGAGTTCCTAATAGCAAATCCATCCCCAAGGAAGATCGCTTACTAGGGAATAATGTCAACCACTAAGGTGAAGCAGGTCCAAAGGCGTAATGTCCAAGTATATATCATGAAATATAAAGCAATCCAAGACACTACATACTTAAATGCCTCAAATATTGAAATGATGCTCACCATAATACTGACTTGTACCTCATGGAGCAAGGCCCACTGCCTTCTGGAAGCCAGCTGGTGTGGTGGATGCCATCCAGAAATCCATGACCACTTTGGTGGTGAGAAGGGTCTCCATCTGTGCAAAATGATACTGCTGGTCATGTAGTCTCTCGACCCTCCATATCTACAACCTGAGGGCCTCGAGACATAATCTCCTTATTTATCCATAAAATTGGGATAACATTTGTCTCCTACTTGGGGACATGTGCTCATTGTAGAGTGCATGAGAACCGTAACATCTCCTAGTAGACCTATGCCTGCCAAAAACTCAAAAAAAGGGATCAGAGCATCTAGGGTGGCCCTATTACCCTTCATCCATATATATATAGAAATAAAAAATGAAAACTAATCTAGAAAATAAATTTTTTGACATTGTTTCAAAAATTTCTAAGCTAAGCATGAAATCAATATGCAAGTAGATAAAAATGAAAATGAAATGCATCTAAACTAATTATGATCAATCAAAATGAAAATGCAGGGAAAACAAGATGACTTACCTAATTACCTGGGGCATGGGCCCTAAAGAAGTCATGTGACCTGGACGTAGGGTTGGAGAAGAGATCCATCGACTGGTAATGGCATATTCCTCCCATCTAATGCTGTCACATAGTACTTTTATTTATCATACTTATTCTTGATGATGTAAGGGCCAAGCCATGAGTTGTTATCTCTTTGGTCATATCTGGGCTTGCCCTTTCTTTTGTCCCACATGCGCGCAATATTAAAATTGATGCAAGGTGTATTCTCAACATATGGAGGCTTTGTGCGGGTTGTCTCTTTGATGATTTCTTCATGTTTCTCATATTTCTTCAAAATCTGGATAGACCCTGGCTCCTTCCCATGGTATTTTGAAATTTTATTTTTAAATGTCCATGGAAGAAACATCTTTATGGATTCTTCCTGTATGAAGGGTAGCTTGGATGGATCATACTAAAAAAACTTTGGAGGCACATCATAGTAGTGTTCACTGACATAATTAGGACCCCTCTGATTCATCACATGTCTATCATTCTTTTCCCTGTTGTGTAAGATTTCATATGTGTCATCGCCCATGGGAATATATGCATGTGTAAGGTCATGCTAAGAAAACCCCCAAGGGAAGAGGACCAGTTCCTGGTCAAGAGAATCCCCCAAGCATTCGGGACATTGATCATTGATATGTCCATGAGGAGGATGATATGTGGAAAATCAATCATAAATACATCAATGTCTTCACACACCCCAAAGACCTTGACCCTTCGTGAATCAATACCACATGCATTTCCATAGGGTCAGGTTGTCTTCAGACCAAGTTGTTCCATCACCTTTAATGACATGAAATTTGCCGAGGCCCCATAATCAAGCATGCACTTTTTCAAGAAGAGGCCATTCATGCCTAATGAAAGATATAAAGGAGGATTCTTGTCCCTTGGCCAATCGAGATACATAGTGTTCAAGATGATGGGAGGATATTCCTTCTTGGTTGGAACCTATAAGACTTTCAAAACTTCCCTTTTTACACAAGGTATCTTACACATCTCTATCACTGGGACCGTCATATTCAGGTTTCCAAACATACTTGCAACATCTATACTTAACTGAATATCACCTGTAGGAGTTGTCTTATGAATAAACTCATGTACCAGAGGTGGAGGTGGTGGAGCCACCTTCTCTGCTAATGGAAGAAGAGTATCAGGTTGCGATGGAGGGGCCAAATATTTATTTATTCTAGTGTAGGTTAATATTCCCTCCTTAATTCCTTCTTCTCATCATCTATCAACTGATTCAAGGCCTGAAGTATCCCCTCTCTTTCTCCTCTTCTTCTGGCTTCATTTATCTTCTCTTGGGTAACATGTTCCCCTTGCAAAACACAAATCATACCAATGAAGTTCATATTGTCAGGAGAAACTTCATCTCGTTGGGGGATTTCATCTTCTCTGTGGGGTTCTTGGCATGGGAGGCACCAAGCTTCTATGTCAACTATCCCAACTAGTTTCAAAGTATCTGGGGCCTTTGCCTCTTTTTGAGGCCTTGGTTTCCAACTTGTGGCATGTCTCTACTAT
Organism: Picea engelmannii; assembly: GCA_009831015.1. Taxonomy (NCBI): domain Eukaryota; kingdom Viridiplantae; phylum Streptophyta; class Pinopsida; order Pinales; family Pinaceae; genus Picea; species Picea engelmannii. The sequence continues at coordinate 7,985 of ML785974.1, forward strand.
CTAGAAAACTAAGGTATGGGAGAAGATTGATTTATTTCCACTGTAGTCAAATGACCCATAATATGATTCTGCACCTGGATACACTGAGTATTCATCTAGTCTATCTTCGAGTTAGGAGGGAAATCAGATCAGGAGAACTATTGTTGGAAACCTTCGTCTTTTCTTCTGCTTTGACACGAGGGTAGTGAAAAGGTTCTACCCTTGAATCAAAGTTATTTTCTTCAATATTGACACTGTACTCCTTGGATTGTGCCAATGATATGGGATTTTTGTCTTTGATAATGAATATAAACTTCCCTTCAAAAGTATGCACGTAAAGGAGACAAATTGATGATGTTGTAGGACAAAAATATGTTGGAATATGATTGTAAAATCTGTCAAATATGCTATGGAATTCCTTTACTATTTCATTCTCCTTTTTATTTATCTAATTAAATTGAGCTCCAAGTGTCCCACCATCTGCCTTTGTTGACCATCTATTCTTGAATAAGTTTGCAAAAGCTTTACAGGACGTGAGATAATTGTTAGGGCGTCCTCTGAACCAATCAAGAGCTTATTAAATCAATGATGAGGCAAATAAATTCATTGCCACATCTTCATGCTCAATACCTTAATTTTCCATGTCCCATCCCATGACATAAATATAGTCCTCAGTAGTTATCACATTGTTTCCTGGGAACTTTGGCAACCACTTGTTGACTTCCTTTTGCATTGTATTAGGGTATCCTTGGATGCTGGACATGTTGAGAGGTTTGTAGAAGTTCTTTTCCCAAGGGTGAGCCATTGGTGCAAGAGGAAGGGTACTATGGAAGAGGGCTTTAACAACATGAGACTTCAGAGGAGGCCTTCTTTGGTAAATCTTAGAAGGCTTGAACCTCCCAGGGGGAAACAATTTGGGAAAGGAAGGGTTCTGGGAAGGTGGAGTCACCAGATGAGATTCATGATGATCTCATCATGAAAGGTGGAAAGGGAATGTCCCTTGGGTGGATTCACCAGGCAAGCTAAGGGAAAGAATTTAGGATATCTTTCCAAAGTGTCGTTAGGGTTTCGAAGAGGATTCAAAATCCTCCTCTGCAACAATTCCAAAATGATATCGCACAAGTTGTAGGTTGGGAAAATCCCAACCCAACCACTAAATGGAAAAAAAATAAGAGGTTACCTACCCACTCTCACCTTAGGCAAGTGTCCCCGTCACTTTAGAGGTGAAGTAGTCACCTCAAGGGGGGAATCCTGGTGACCCTAGGGGGAATGAGATGGAAAAATATGAAGATGGAGATAAATTCACTAAAGGTCAATTATAAGTGGTATGAAGGTCTTGTAATGGAGTCTTGGGAAGGTCCAAGGGTTTCTAAATATGTCGAGTAACCTGCAAATGGTGAAATTCCTGCCCAAGACACAAGAAAAAACAAACATATATTACAATATAAACAATTGGACAAGCAATTTAAGCTTGCTTTCCATAATAGCATCTGTTAGTAGAAATTTATATAAGTAATAAAATCACAATATAATATGTAAGACAAATTCTAGAAATCAAGTGGCAGATACAAGAGAAAGACTAGCACACACAAACAAAACTCAAGATGAAAGACCAAGATACTAGCATGAAAAGATAAGGCTGTTGTAAACACTTTTCTTTAGAAAATTATATCAGCCTTATGTATGTAACAATCAATGTGTTACAACAAGAATATCACCTAATAAAACTCCTCCAAATGTTTCCAAAAAGTGCGCTAGAGAAAGTACGACAGGTGTGCAAACTTTGGGCAATTTCCAATGGTTGATTAGGGAGTTATTCAAGCAATTAAGTTAGGGTTTCTACAACCCTAATGGATGAAGATGAAAATTTGTAACAACAGCAAGAACTATCCCTTTGATGGGGACACCCTAGTGGATGTGAGGTTCTCAAGGCACAAGGAACACAATCCAAGTTGCAAAAAGTAAATATGACAAGAAATTACGTTTCCCAATGCAATATATTGTTTCTCCAATGCAATACTAGTGCCTTTAGTTATGGGATAATGGGGTCAAAAAGAAATATCTATGGTTACTATACCATTGGGGGTGTAAATCTTCTTACTTCCCAAGGTAAGCAACCTAGCCAGGGTTTGAAGATGGGGGGTGTAAATCCTCTTACTTCCTCAACAAAACCCTTGCAAAATAACTTTAAAATCTTGATAAAATGGTGGAAACTAGGATAGGGGTGTATATCCTTATAATATCTATCTAGCCTTGGCCAAAATAACTTCAACTTGAATTAAAAATGATAATAACAAGGTAAATAAACCATACCATTCAAGAAAAATATTTTAACATGCCAAAGTAAACCTCAACAACATAAAAAATTGACCTCCAAAAGATAGCGCACCATCATCATCATTAACCATAACCATAAAAGCATTATTCCATAGCACAATAGGCAAAATAATCCAAGTGTAGCGAAAATTTCAGACCAAGTACTTCTTACAAGAGGGAGAGTTATGATAAAATGAGATCTTATGATCTCTTATTTATACAAAATGTCACTAAGATATTTTGTCCACATAATTAAGGGTACAACACAATACTAGGGGTCAAAAACCCTAATCTTGCCCCTTTTTACAAAGTAATATTAAAAAATTCACTTTCATTTCACTTCTGCACAAATAAAAATCCTTAGTTATAAGGACGTCGCCCCTTTAGGGGACGTTTTGGCACTAGGAGGAGGTTGTTGGTGATGGAGGAATGTAGAAAGGATTCCCAAAGCCACATGTCAAGAATCCAAACAAATTCCTTCATGATAAAGGCTTAATCCCCTCAAAATTTCCTTGTGCCAATTCATGTCAACCTCACCACCAAAACCTAACCCCCCTAGGTGACATCATGCCTCTAAAGGTGGCGTTTTTCCTCTCCTAGGAAAAACGTTTGGCAAGTGGGGGATAGATTATGTCATCCAAGTCATATTCTAGGCCTTCAAAGTTTGATCTCTCTCATCTGGCATGGGGTCCCTTGGCATCTACCTGTGGGCTTCAAGCCCCATGGAAGCCCAAGTTAGGCTTTTTCTTCCAAAAATGTCCACCAACTAGGTCCTGCAAAGAGAAATGAGCATGCCCTCCAAGGATCTCAAGTCATAACATCATGATAAGTGAATCCAATCAATAAATGAGCCACCTAAGCATGTGCATCAAAGATCACTATGTAAAACAATTAAGTGCTGAAAGACATTATGCGACTTGTCAAGCTTGAATATGTGTCGATGAGGTGTTCTATTGGGTAGATATTTCCATAGATCAAGGAGAGTTTCCAAGAGATCCCTATCTAATCCATGTAAAGTGGGTGAAGTGGTGAGGGTCAAGACTCAATGGGCATAGGGCTCATGACATAAAAAAGGTCATAGTGTCTCATTCATAGGTTCCTTTGTAGAGGGTGTGTGGTACCTTTGTTTGCAATGCACTTTTTCCAAGCCCATTATTTTTCCATTCTTTCTTTCTTTCATAAATTTAAGGAAATGTTAAAGGGCATTTCCCTGATGTGGTGTCTAGATAATGATAGTCCCACCCACAAATACCTAGTGGAAATGAGAAGGATATCTCGTTATGAGACCCCCTTTCTCTCAGCCATGCAACTGAGAGCCATTACCCTAGCTTGGTGACCATATTATGGTAATGTCATAATACTAGATATTCATGGACATGATAGGCCAGCTCGTGATGAGATCTCATATCCTCCAAATAACCCTTTAAGCATTATTAATCATATATTTTTTGTGGGTCCCCCTTTTCTCAAAGATAAGCGTTTCATTTATTTCTTGCGTGATCCATGGGAAAAGTATCTAGAAGGTTCATACACATGATTTTATCTATTACCCAACATCAATCACTTTGGGCCTTCAACCCGTTCTTGGGTCAATACACCCTAAAATCCCAAGAGATAAGGAAATGGGGGGAGATAGTGATGGAAAGTGGTAAGTTTGTTTGAGAATGGTACGATGGCTCTTGAAGGGAGTTCCTAGTAGCAAACCCATCCCCAAGGAAGACCATTTACTAGGGCACAATGTCAACCACCATGGTGAAGCAAGGAAAAATGCATAATGTCCAAACATATATCATGAAATCTAAAGAAATCTAAGACAAAACATACTTAAATTCATCAAATATTGAAATGATGCTCACCATAATACTAACTTGTACCTCATGGAGCAAGGCCCACTACCTTCCGGAAGCCGGTTGGTGTGGTGGATTCCATCAGAAAATCCATGACCTCTGTGGTGGTGAGAAGGGTCTCCATCTGTGGAAAAGGATATTGTTGGTCATGTAGTCTCTTTGACACTCCATATCTATAACATGAGGGCCTCAAAACATAATCTCCATAGTTATCCATAAAATGGGGATAACATGCCCTATTAAATTAAAGGACCTCAAGACCTATTCATATTTTTTTCCCTTTGCCCCGATTTTAAGGTATAGTTAGCGAGGAAGGATTGGTAGTTGAAAAACCAAACACCTCGGTGAATGGAAGTATGGAGGGATTCCATAAGGGATAGGAATCTATCAACTCAAGGACAACAAGAAATATCACCACGGGTTCCCTTGATTGAACCACGAGTTTTTTTTTATTTTATGATAGAGGAAAATAGAAGGAGATGTTGAGAACCTTCCCATGGTATGCTTGCAAGAGATGAAAACATTTTCAAGGAGAATAGAGGAGAGTCTAGGAGGGAGTATTATAACTCATGGGAGAGTCTAGAACCTGACATGAGTGGAGAATGATATAAGTTTGATACTGGGTAAGTATATGAAAAACCTCATTGAGGCCTAATCTAGGTGGCTGTGGGGAATCTCTACCAAGAGTAGTGTGAGGGAGAGTGCCCCTAAAAAATTGATGAGAATCATAGAGAGAGGTTCCCTAATGGTATCATGGCCTAACAAGGGGGTGGCCTATTGTCAGAGAGACCGAGCATGCAGAGCCTATAGTAGGGTCGAAATGCATACACCCACAATAAGTTGGATGGCTATAATCTGTAACAGATAAATATCTTCCAGCCTGTGTAACTTAATTGAAAGTAAAGGACTCATTCTTGTGATGGTATGATAAGTTTATACCTATTTTATGGCTTGTGTATTGTCCTTTGGAAATTTATTGTAGTGGTATGATAATGTATTTGTATGAAATTGTATGTGTAGTGCATAAATGAGCAGGGGAATCCTTCCTTTTACCTTGAATGATTAAGGAACTATACAAGGGTTCCCTCTTATGGATAAAATTGTATATTCGTGCCTCCTGTGTATGCAGTAGAAAGTTTGATGTAGTGTGATGTATAGGAAAATATAGCTAAGAATTTTAGCTAAGAGACCCATGATAGATCCAAGAGCAAGAAGTACTTTGATCTTCCTCCTAGAAGGGACGGAATTGTAACCATAACTATGGTTTGAGATAGGTCTCTGTATAATGTGGGGAGCCTTAATCTCCATTGAAACTTATGTCCTGGTGTGGACATCGTGCAAAAGAAAAACTCTAACCCCACCTAAATGACGAAGAAAGAAGAAAAGGTGAGTTTTATAGAAGGCCTGCTAAACTTAGAGAAGGGGCCTGGAAGAGTCTCTAGAAAGGATAAGTCTAAGATCAGACTGTTAATTGAAGGAAGAACCCTTAAAAATTTACCAAGTCTTGATTTTGAACTGATAACATGGAGAAATTAAATGTTTTAAGCTTAAAGAAATCAAAATCATTCATTCAACATTGTGAATAGACCTTGGCCCTCCATCGAAGTTGGTTACAGTTCTAGGAGATGAGGTATCCCAAGCCAATAAGGACATTTGACCTATCGGAGGGTGACTCCGATAGATAATCAAGACCGTTAGAACCCCCTACGCTGAGCATCATCAGAGTTAGATGGTCAGAGTACCCTTAGTTTAGGTACTACAATGGGGAGAGTTCTGAGGGATAATATGGACCGCTAGATGCTTTGTGAAGATATCATAGGGGAATGATGGTCGTAATTCCTAGAGACCCAGAGTGAAGGCACTTTGATTGGGAAATGTTGAGAGGTGATATGGGTCGTTGATTGTTGAGGACGTAAGAATTAATCCCAACCGTCAATTCATCGTGGGCCCTACCCTTTTCCCTTAGTGGATATTGACAAAGGGGTGTGACATCAGGGTGATAGAAGTGCTAGCCTAGTGGTTAGTATGCCATGGGTAGGACATGTGTTCGAACCTAATTAGACAAGCCAAGTGCATCAGTGATGACATGTATTCCATGTCATGTACACATGTCAAACGATGGTTATGCCACGTGTCATGGTACATTGGATTATTGAGAGGGTGGCTATGACAATTGTTTCACCAACGTGGTAGCTTATGTGTCCCTTAGGTTTATGCATGGCGATAGTCAATTGGCCGATGGGGTGAGTATGACCCAGTTGGGTGAGAAAGTACTTAAAAACTCTTCTTGAAAATTAGCCATTAGATCTAAGCGTTGAAAAATCTCCATTGTTCATCGAAGAGGGATGATCGGAATGAGTGGTGGCCCCGGTACGGAAGGAACTCTGATGGGATTACTCCAAGGGATGACCAGGACCATAGATCGACAAAAGGAAGATTCGATCCTAGCCATTGGTTATGAGAATTAAGCCTGTGAACTTATGAGAGTCGTACACCTGATGATGACATGTCAAACTACAATTATCCCATATGGCATATGAAGATTGGTCCACGTGTCACGCGGGCATTGTGTCACGTGTCAAGTGGAATCGAGTTCTTAGATAGGACCTTGTAATGGTTTTTGAGTGCCACATGTCTAAACATGTGGCAACCAACGTGTACAGAGGTGGACATGTGTCGATTTGCAATTAGTAGGATAGGCCTAATACAAGACACTTCAAGCCCAAGTGAAGGTCCACATGTTGATCGATGGTCATGCCATGTTTTGTGGTCCTTTGGAACAATGAGGGGATGGATGTAACCTAATGTGTGTGCCACATGTCTCGCCAACGTGTCTTGAGAGTGACAGGTTTTTCTCTAGGAGTGGCCCACTATCAAGGGTTGTATGAGAAGAGTACTGGGAAACCTAATGTACTTGCCCAAATCCTGACCGTTGGATCTTAGAGGAGGAGATCTTAGCCATCCATTGTAAGGAGCCTTTAAGAGTGAATCACGGGGATATGCCCTGATGGAGGAGATTTGAGAGGATATCCTGGCCGTTGATCCATCAAAATTGAAGGAGCTTGAAGAGACGATCTTGTCTATCCCTTGTAAGGAACTTTGCATAATGGATTGGGGAAGCTCCGATATGAAATCCAAACCATCGATATGCCAAGGTATGAGAAACCCCACAGTCAACCTCGATGTCAATTTTCAGTTGAAGTTTTAAGAAGGTGACATGAATTGATCCAGGTGGATATCGGTGGCCACCCACCTTTTCCAACTGGCTCAAAACAGTTTTCTGGCAATTTTGGCAATTTACTATTTTTAGCAGGTTTTAACTTTCGGGGCCATTTTGAGGGCCTAAATGAAGGTTTTTTGAGATCAAGGTTCTCAATGATATCCGAATGCATAATTTATCCCCCAAAATGAATCTCCTCAACGATACCTTTCCAATGAGCTATCATATGCCTAAAATGGAGATCGTATGCAAAAGTTACGACCCCGAGAAGTTGATGTACTAACTTACCCAAACGGGGCCACATGACTTTTGGCACTTCATCTCCTAGGGTTAGGTTTTTGGATGTCTAGGAATTTTGGCATTCCTGTTTATTGTAAAAATGCCTCTAGAGCCTCATTGTAATCATCTTCTTGCGAATGCGACTAACTGTCACATCTCTTCTCAGAGATAAGCTGCCACCATTCTAGCGAGTCTTTCACTCTGTATTTTTACAGTCTCTGTACATTTATTTCATTAATAGAAATCGTGTATTACTGTATCTCTGTGTTTATGGTTGCATCTTTGATATATTTATGTTATATTACTGGATATACGTGATATCTCTGTGCATTTATTTATTATATCTCCTCTCTCATTTCGTGCCGAAAATAATCCGGATCAGTGGTATCAGAGCAGGCTGCTCTTGATTGTTTTTTTTTAGTGCATGTCCCCGACAAGGTCCAAGTATAGAAAGTTGGGTCTCGAGCTTGTCTCTCTTGAATACAATTTCTCTCGCACACCCAAGAAACCTTCAATGGCGGAAGAAAAGAAAATCGACGGAGCAAACGATCCTATCAATCTGTTGCTTGAGAAATATCTCACGCGACAGAGGGACGAAATGATGGAGAATTTTGCCCACATCCTTAAATGCCTGCCGATAGGATCAGGTGCATCTTCATCAAGCGGCCACTTTGGAGGCACCTCTCCTTTCAAGGTACAAGTTAATTTTGATATTCCTGTATTTGAAGGACATATAGATGCATAAGCCCTAGAAAAATGGTTAACTCTGCTAGAAGGTTATTTCTCTGTTCACAATTTTTCTGACAAAGAAAATATCACCTTCACACTCCTTAAAGCTCTCCCTCATGTCAAACATTGGTGGGAAACTTACTAGGAGTAAAGTTCCAAAGAGGAGTCTGGAATATATGGGGCCAATCCCACTTGGGATTTTTTTATGGATGCGGTAAAGGAATAGTATTACCCTGTTGGCAACTACGAAGACCAGTACATGAGATGGACCACACTGCGGCAAGAGAGGGGCCAAGCAATTTCATAGTTCACCAATGCCTTCCATACCTTGCGCACCGAGTTGGGTATCAAAGACTTCGAGCGACATTTGGTTCTGAAATACCGTGGGGCTCTACACAGATACATCCAGAATGAAATGGATTTTTTGGACATCTCATCACTCGGTGCTGCTTATCGATATGCTGTTAAAATTGAGAAGAAATTTAAGCACTAGAACAAACGGGAATTCAGGTCTGCAAATCTGCAACAACCAAAGTATGAAAAAGATGGCCCTAACAAACAGTCTCCCAAAAACCAGTCCAAGACACAGGAAAAGAAGGGTCACAGGAAGACAAAGAAGGACACCGAAAAATGGTGTGATTTCCACAAAAGCCCCTGACACAACACCAATGAATGTCGCTCAAAACAGTCATTGGTGGCCGAGATCAAAGACAAGGAGCCGAACCCTGATTCAGAATCTGATTCTAAAAATATAGGTAAAAGATATATCATTGACACAGACCCCACTGCTATTGTCGCGACCGCAACAATTCAACCAGAAGAACCAACAGATCCTGAAGAGGGGGAGCACCTTTTTCATTCACAGATGTGGGTGAAGGGTACCCCACTACATTTTATTGTTGATAGAAGAACCCAGAAGAACCTCATCTCAGCAGAGGTCGTCAAACAGTTGGGATTGTTGACAACACCACACTCGCAACCATATAACATTGGGTGGCTTTACCAAAGACGAGATCTTCATGTCATCCAACAATGTCGATTGTCATACGGCATCCAACCCTTCAAGGATGAGGTATTATGTGATGTTGCCTCACTGGATGTCTGTGATGTTCTCTTGGGCTAGCCATATATGTGGAAGCACCATGTTATTTATGAGTCTCGACCCTGTAGTGTCATTGTTACTTTGGGGGGCCATCTCTACAGAATACCAGAGGTAGTTCCAACTATTGTTTCACCTAAAAAGTGTCACAAGGTAGTATCTCATACTGCAAAATTCAGCTTCTTCACAATCTGTTCAAAAGGGGAACATAAGGACATTGCAACCACTACAGTCTCGCCCCCTGTACCTTCTATCTAATAGAAGCAGGTCGACAAGGTTGCAACAAAGCACAAAGATTCCTTCTGCACACCTTTCTCTCATGTAGCTCGACTTGTTGAACAACCTCAACTTCAACAGGTTCATGATAGACTTCCACAAACTAAGCATTGCGACGTCTCCAACAATACAAGCAACTCACCCAGATGCAGATCCAACAAACGATTTTCCCTCTCCCCCGGGAACTCAAAACAATGGAGACCATTTATGCCTAAGGAGGGAGGATTGATCTAGGTGGATATCGGTGGCCACCCACCTTTTCTAACTGGCTCAAAACAATTTTTTGGCAATTTTGGCAATTTACTATTTTTAGCAGGTTTTAACTTCCGGGGCCATTTTGAGGGCCTAAATGAAGGTTTTTTGAGATCGAGGTTCTCAATGATAGCCAAACGAATGATTGAGCCCCAAAAATGAATCTCCTCAACGATACCTTTCCAATGAGCTATCATACGCCTAAAACGAAGATCGTATGCAAAAGTTACGACCTCGGGAAGTTGATGTACTAACTTACCCAAACGGGGCCCACATGACTTTTGGCGCTTCATCTCCTAGGGTTAGGTTTTTGGATGTCTAGGAATTTTGGCATTCCTGTTTATTGTAAAAAGGCTTCTAGAGCCTCATTGTAATCATCTTCTTGCAAATGCGAGTAGCCGTCACATCTCTTCTCAGAGATAAGCTGACAGCATTCTAGCGAGTCTTTCACTCTGTATTTTTACAGTCTCTGTACATTTCTTTCATTAATAGAAATCGTGTATTACTGTATCTCCGTGTTTATGGTTGCATCTCTGATATATTTCTGTTATATTACTGGATATACATGATATCTCTATGCATTTATTTATTATATCTCCTCTCTCATTTCATGCCGAAAATAATTTGGATCATGAATGGTGCCACATGTCATGACATGGGTAGTGCCACATGTCGAGCATAGAAGGTTCCATGTGGCATGGCGATTTAGCACCTGTAGGTGAACTTCTTGTATAGAAATTATGAGTGCCATGTTCTTGGTGGCGATAGTGTCACGTGTCTTGCAGGAATGTTGTTACATGTCAAGAATATGAGGCATAGCCAAATAGCTTCAACGAAATCCTAGGCATCTATCACCAAGTCCCTAGAACCATCCAATCTATCGGAGGAGGGATGCCTTCGGAATCGGTAGTCAGAGGGTGTAGAATAAACCGTCACGGGAACACTACAATGGGAGGATCCTGATAACTATGAATGATGGCAACAATTGTCTGATAAACGTTGGCCGAGGTGTGACACGTCCGAGCCCTGAAGTATGGTGAATGTACTAGAAAATCCACATCAATACCATGTAGGAGGACACATGTGATAGAGTGCCATGTGGCAGTGAGGTGGCCATAACTTTGAGAAGCCATAAATTTCAATTTGAAGCTTAGCTTTGAGAAAAGTTATTGTTGGCATAGGGGCAGACCCAGGGTTCAACGCTACAACAACGCACCTTCAAAACCCTAACTACCAACCCTTTCGGCAACACCTGCGAAGCAGATGAAGTCTTACCCGAGGTAGAGGCAGGGGTGGTTTTAGGACTCAGATGTCTGCAAACTTAGCTGGGACACAAATCTATGATTGTAACACCTTAACATAACACTTAGTTATTACAGTTCGTTAATATTCATCCTTAGTTCACAATGCAGCTAAACCATTACAACAGATTAGTGCAACATTCAAATAGATCCAATAGATTCAAGCGCTAAGCATACCAATAGAGATCAGATCTAGTATTCATTCACATTATTCAACACTAAGCTATCATATCAGATTCATCTATCATCTAACATCGCACTAAGCATTGAATCACATGAACAAAATAACGTTCAAAAATCATAAAGCATTCACAACACAGGATATACGTGGTTCACCCCCACCCTGGTGCTACGTCCACCAACTCATCATCCTCTTTATTATCTTCGATCAATCTTCTTACATGCACAAAACCTCAAAATCAACTCCGTAGAGAACATGGGATCTGTGCACCTTGCTAGATCCTCCTTCCTTGAGTTATAGCACAAATCCTTCCACAGTCTCTTATAATCACTTGGACTTAGATCTGCAAGCCTCACACAGTATGCACAAAGCAATTACCACTTAACACTTAACACTTAGCACACTTGTAACTGACTAGTCACTACTAGTCACTATTCACTACTTCTTACATCACCTAGACTTCTATTTATACATTACAAAATAGGCCTAAGCATGGGTAAACCCATGGGCCAACATCCCCATACCCATTAAATAAGCCCAAAATGCAAAAAGGCCCTAAAAAGGGGTTGAGATCTCGTGATCTCCGCTTCGTCTTGCACTCTGCCTTCGACAGCCTGTCGAAGTCCCAAAAATAGGTCAAACATGACCAAGGATCCTCAAAACTTGGTCAAGGGCCAACAATTACAATCATTGGAAAGCTCTTGACAAGTAGAAGATGATGGTGCCATTGAAAGGAAGTTTTTGAGTTGGTTAAGGGAAACGATATTTTAATACCCCATTCCCTTAAGAGCTACTTAGGGGATTGGGTGTGTTGCAACCCAACCATAGGCTCTTTGTTACCCTTAGTCTCTCTATCACAGAGGCCACCCTTGAGCCGAGGCTATGAATCCACAAGGGTGACTTCCTATGGTTTGGCTCTAATTTATCTCACGCAACCCAAATTTCCAGACTTCATAGGTAAATAAAACTAGAACTAGAACTATCCCACTCAACTAGTTAAAGTGTTGGTTTTATTTAGTTGTGAATTCTACATATTTCATAGGTAAATAAAAAATGTAACTTTAAGGATGGGGGACTCAATCCACCCTTGGAAAAAATACAAGCACTGAAGGGAATGCATATAAGTCGAATTATAAACCCAAAATATTGGGAGATGAGTGAATTGTTGCTTACAAGAAGATGTAATTAGAATCTAGCTAAGAAAAAAAAATGAATCTCTAATTACAACCATTGATCTCTTAAAACATCATTAGTTGGATAGTCTAGAGTTCATAAATATTGTCATTAGTAAAATGATGAACTACGATTAACTCTAGGTAGAGACACATATCAATACATAGTGAAATTTATGATAACGTTTCATTAAACACAACTACAAACAACAATGCCATTACATAGAGATCACACAATAATAAAATAACCCATAATAGACACATAAAGTTTACCATGGAAACCCACATGGGAAAACCAACTTCAAATGGTTGCTTAGTATTTTCTCTCAACAATTGAAGGGTTGTAATGCAGGTTCATGACTTGATGGGCCATTGAACAATTTACACAAACAATCCTCTTTTGCATCCTCTCCTTTCGGCCAAAAATATCCTTTGTGATTCGATATCCAAGAAGATATATGTAGATATGGGGGTAATGGGAAGGCCAAGTGTCCTTGTCCTTTCATTTTCCATTCCCAATGTCCTTTCTCTTATTTCATCTTTTTCTCATTCAATTGTTTTTTATTTTTTTTTGATTTTCTTTCATTTAATTTCATAATGTTGTCTTATCATCTCAATTTCGCTCGAAAGAAACATTTCGACAAGTATTCATGGAAGCATCATTATTTGGCGAGAATGTAGCATAAACAACACTACTATATGGTTGCTTGACATGCGTTGATGAGAAAAACCAACCTTAGAAGTTAGGATTTAATTCACTTGTGTGATCGCCCTTTGCTCTTACCCATGAGACTTGCATGAGATACACTTCAATACCTACACGAGTCCACAAAATCATGTGAGAGTGACTCTTTGATGCATTAATGACTAGTAGGCATGACTTGAGTTTCTTTAGGGTGGTTTACACGGTGATTTTGAGCTCTCATCTCATCAATGTTGAGTACTTTTGGCCTTCCAAGGGTATTTATCATGAATTCACATTGGAACTATTTCTTCATTGGAGCTTAGAATTTTCCTATAAATGAAATCTATGGGGTATCATTGAAGAAGAAGAAGAATTGCTAGTTTATGTTGAAGGAGTGAGCTTGGAGATCAATCATTTCATTGTCTCATCTCTACCATTCATTTCCCTCATGCTTGATTGTGTTCTCTCTTCAAGGAACCAATATTTCTTCATTCATGATAGTTAGTGAGAACTTTCAAGAAGGAAAAGGACCCATCCCAAGGAGAGTGTCAGAGGCCAATTACATTCAATCATTCTAATTAGGTGATATTATCATTTTATTATTTTCCATTGCACTAATATATGAGTAATTTTGTTTACCTCTAGTTTTTGTGTTAAAATGGAATATGTATGGTTAAATTTGTAATATAGTTGCATGCATGCTACTTACTTCTTGTTATAATACTCTCATGCTTGTCCCACAACTAACGATTGTCTGTTGTTTAGCTTACAATGTGGCTAAATTAAGGGGATTTTTTTTACCAATGCAACAAAATCCCCAACACAAATTGATGACTCCACTTTGGGTTTAGATGCTTTCATCTTACTTTTTAGGATATTTTTAGTCGATTTCTAACCTCTGGTGACATGCATGATCATTAATCAACTTGTAACTTCACTTAACAATCTCCACCAGTTATTGGATTTTGATAAATTACATTTTTCTTCATCCTAATGACTCACATGACTATATCTCTCTATTCTACACAAGTTCCATGGTAGAGTCTTCGACTTCTATGATAGTCTCATGGCCCAACTAAGACACATAAATTTCTAATGCAGTTAGTAGAACAATCATCACATGAGACTTACATGACTATCCTTATAACATCCCACACAAGTTGTATTAAATCCATTTTTTGGGCTTTGGGTAGTGGCTCCTTGCAGTTTAGATAACAAATTGTGATTTCCTAGAAATTATAGGTTGTTGCTTTAGCTTATGTTTTACATAATAATTAAATCACATGGTAGCTAGGAGGATGAATCATTATTTCCAACACTTTTCACATGAATGGATTATTTACTTGTCATTGAACATGGATGCATAGATTAGAACTTCTTTTATTTTTCTACTATCACAATTCACACAAACAAGGGACCTAAAATCCCTCCCAACCTCTAGTATGCTCTTTTCCTTACACTCATAAGTGATCTTGGCACATCAGAAAAATGTGAGAGAGTGGAATACCTCCCTTTGCACATTTTCATATGTGATGTGGTTATCATTCGTAAAATTTCACAAAATTTAGAAATTAATTATATGGAGTAAGAACCCCAAAATTTCACATATTTTGTCTTCATCCAATTTATTTAATATTTTTTTTTGCAATTTTCTTTCAAGCACTCCAATTTCAAACATTGTTGTTTCTCCACTTGAAGGACACACATAAAGGACCTAAAGATAATTCTTTATCCAAACTATGCTCTTCACCTTGCACCCATAAAGCGATCTTAGTGAATCATAAAGGGTGAAAAGTTTGAAATACCTCCTTCATCACACCATTAAGTAAATATGTTAGTTCATGATGCCAATACAACCCCCTAAAATTAAATAACATAATCATCTAATAGACTTAACTCCTCCATTTGAGGTTACAAAATAATTGATAGTTTAAGTTAGGATTGTGGGGATATGCATCCAAATAATTCTCCATAGTTGTGTATCATCTAAAACATAGTTGTCCTCCTAGGGAGCTTAAAAATACTTTACTTCAAGTGTGCAAAATCCAAGAAAAGGAGATACCCTATGGGGTCACATGCTAAGGTCAAGTTGTTTTTTCCAGACTCCTTAAGCCACCCAAATCTTGTTTGACCATGACCATTGACTAATGGATGCTAAGAGTCCCTTGTTTACACTTGAGAAAGGTGAATTAGTAGCCAAAATTTAGGATTTCTACCCAAGTGGCATTTGTAGGTTGCATTTCCACCTGAGACAAATAACATTGACTATTGGGAAATGTTTTGAGTTCCATGGGAACATGCCCCCAATTCCCTTCAATATAACTGACTATTTCATACATTCATTTGCCATATTTAGTGGATTCAGATCCCATCAATTGAGATCTTTTGGAAGGTTAAGTTACATTAGAGTGGAAGGTTGTTAGAAGTCATATGAAACATGATTTTATTTTTCAAAACCATGATGCAAAAAACCATTACATCAAAAACACATATCATGATTTCTTGAAATATATTATAACATTGTTGCACCATAGACACTTATATTTCATTTTTACAAATAATTTCTTTGATTAGTGTTATTACACAATCTTTCACCTTAGTACAAATCCTTCACAAGGTACAAAGATGAGTGAAATATTATAAGTGTTTCCATTGTCACCTAGGAAACAACTTCCCTCATTTTAGTGAAGGATGAATCCAACACAAGGAAGGATTCCTAGTAGCCTCTATGGTTCCTAAGGCAAGATGGGATCAACTCCAAGGTCACATATATAGCTACCCAATTTACCACCAGTAATATATAATATACAAGTGTGGACTAGGTGGTTATTTAAGGTAAATTCCATAATTGAGTTTAATGTTCTTTTAGGGCTGCTTAGAGGGTTTATCAAGTTACTATCCAATATAACACCCCCCCCCGCAAGAAATGAAAATATGAAAATTACTAATGGTTGTTGTAAAAATTGCAATAGAGATGAAAAATTATAGTAGTAAACAAGTTACAACAAAAATAACATTCAACCCTTTGAATAGGTTATAAACAAGTAGAAATTAGGTCTAAAACAATGGATAAAACTATGGTTTAAACACATAGCTCATTTTGAAAATAAAAAGGGACATAATAGCCAAGTAAAACAATACGTCTAGCCCTAATTCTTCAACAATAAAAATTAGCAAGGCTATTTATGACTGTAAAATGATTTTTAGGTCAAGAAGATGCACAAATACCAACACATCTAGGATTGTTTTATCGCTAGAAATATATAAGCTGTTATAAAACCATACATTTACCCTAAAACAAAAATAGAATGTGAAATTTTGAATTTTAGATTGACTAGATGGGAAAATACTAGTGCCCATTTTTTTGGGGGACGTATAGGGTCAACTAAGGACTTCCTTGAGAAGGTGTAAGTAGAACTAGGGTGGTAGTTAGGGTTATCTTCTACAAACCCTAACAAATCCACTTAGTGCCTTACAAGTTCCAATATAGTTCAAGGAAAGATACTCCACTTTTCCAAGAGTTATGAAGAAGGTACTTATTCAATAAAAAAATAAAGAGAGTGCACTACCATCACTAGAGAAGTAAAACTATACTTACTGTTGTAACAAATATTGAAATTTTGGCTTTCGGTCACTTAGGAGAGAAAAAATTATAGTGTTTAACTAACAAAAGTGTAGATGTGAGAAAATGACCATTTGCCTGTCACGCACATCACTGAATGTTCTCTACCTATCATCTTCAGTCAAATAACGCCAAAATCAGCCCCAAATGCCACATCAGTATAACAGTCACAAGCCAACTCGCTAAAAACCCAAAGACAGGGTTCACGTGAGAATCAAAGAAATGTAACACATACACCGAGCATTAAGCCACATGGAGAAAAAGCTCACGAGTCCATTTTTTTTTGCCATCGGGGATTTGGCCAATGTAGATATTTTAATAACTACAACCCCAATCCCCGAATTCACTAACGTATTAAAGGATAAGCTGGGCCAAATAAAGATTAAGAAATATTAACGTTAATAAATCTCATCGCAATTTCGCTATTTGGGATTTCTTGCATCAAGTATTATCGAAGTCCCGACACTTACATCCACGAAAGGTTAAATATTAATTGCTAATCGTGATTAATTAAGAGATTAAATAAAATGATTATTGTCTAATTAATCCCATCACAATTTCGCGATTCGAGATTCCTTGCATGTCATAACTCTTGAGGACATGATACCCGAAACTCGAAGGCCCGGAAGAGAGAAATGTAAAAGAAAATATCTATTTCATGGATTTGGCCATTGGGTATTTTTCCGACATGGAGATTTTAATAACCACTACTTCGTTTCCTCGAATCCCGAAAACCCGAAATCGGGACTCCAGTCATATGCAAAACTGCTTTAGAAAAATGCAATTTTCTCAGTTGTGGAGAGGCCGTTTTTCGCGTTCGATTAGTCGATCAACATCTAAAAATCCTAAGATATCCATTGGTGTATTCAAAAGTTAATTTTGAGCTTGGTAAGGTAGTAAAAAGTCCCCCAAAAGATGAGGTTCGTTTTCAGAAATGTTGCGTTTTTTACTGTGCTGAGTCATCATTTTCAAATGATGATTCTGAGTGACTAGCGTATCATTTTGAGAAACGGTTGGAGGATTTTGTGTATAACGCATCAGAGATCATTATCCTCTCTTAGTGTTCCTACAGGTGTCACATATTGAGAGAATCGAATCCATCTCTGAGCCCTATTTTTTGGATTTCATATTTTCTTGTTTTGACACACGTTTGTTAAATGCATATTTGGGGAAAATGAAAATGGGTCTCAGGGAACTGAGAGAGTTTTTTTATCAGAATAAACATATGCACAAAATTCTCTTTCAGTTTATACACAACTATCGCAATTCGAGAGAAACAAATCCATAACTACAACCTCCGTTTTCAGCAGTTTGGCCCATTTTCTATGGAAAAAAGTTTCAAGAATTGGTTGTAACTGTTGTTATATTTTAGATTAGAGAGGATTTCG
>ML785974.1:28475-46545 GCA_009831015.1 Picea engelmannii
TTTATATTAAACTACATCAACCTTGAAATTTTAAGCTTCTTCTTCTCATGGAATTACGAATCATGAACCTATATGTGTGACATATGACAACCAAACCATGTGCGGGATAAAAAAATTAGGAAATATGGAGAATGCTAAGTATGGATTGGGATATGGACATGCTACCCCTCTCAAAGCTCCATAGTAGCACAACTCGACACATGACTGAAAACACTTATCTAGAAGACGATGATGAGCACCAAGGTGAAACAAGGAAAAAGGAATAAATTTAGAGTATCATGATCCATTATCCAACTCAACCAATGGTCACTACTTTCCTGAAAAATACATACGGCATTAACACTTACTATGAAACAATGAAACAAGGTACCTCATGTACGTTAAGCATCATAATCATCAAATGAGGGTGAGATGAGAAAAATGTGGGAAGCATCATCAATCAAATGTTTGTGGAGAACCATGGATCTCATCTGTGGAACTTATATTTTTAGCAAATATCATTAGAGAATATCTCCTTCAGTTACCCTAGGTAACATGGGGTAACAATTATCTCTTCATTTAATGTATTAGCATTATTTCACTAACCCTCTACTTGATAATCATAAGAATTTGACACAATCTAGAATCATAGAGAACCCTTAATCACCTAGGCATTCTTGTAGGATTAGATGAATTGATTATGGGAAATCGATTGGAAGCCTCATTCATTTGACAAATACTTGACCAGATTTGTCATATTTAGTCAACATACTTTCAAGGTTTATGCAGGAACCAAGGGAATGCCACCATAATTCAACAAAGAGGGCACTAAGGTACATTCGGGGTACAAAATATTTTGCTATTCTCTACAATAAGAACACAAATTTTACACTTGTTGGATATCCAAATGTTGATTTTGCAGGTGACATTGATGATCGAACAACAACTTTAGGTTACTTAACGACTATGGGTTCAACAATAGTATCTTGGAGTTGCAAAAAATAGACAATAGTTGCCAACTCTTCAACATAAGCATAGTACGTATCATCTTGGAAAGAAACATGCGATATTGTATGACTATGTAGGATTTTGCAGGATCTTGGTGTAATTAAAAAATAATCAACTACTTTATTGATCAATAGTGGGAAAGTATGACATAATGCCTAGGTGGATGAGTGTAATTCCATCACGAAGAATGATGTTTTGGATATTGTGTCGAGACTAGGGGGGAGTCAGTGATTGATTCCAAGTGGTTGTATAAGGTGAAGCATATAGAAAATTGTAGTATAGAGAAGTCCAAGGCTTAGTTCATAAAAATAAGATTCTCTCGAAGAGACAAAGTCAATGATGAAGAGACCTTTTATCTAGTTCCTAGGTATACTTCCATTAGGTCCATTATGTCTTTACAATCATTTTTTGGTTGGCATTTATATTGGATGAATGCAAGTACACCATTTATTAATGCCCTGATTGAGGAGGAAGTACACTTCAATTAACCAAGAGGCTTTGGGGTGCATGGATGTGATACCCATGCAGACTGAAGAAGGACCTTTATGGGCCAAAGAAATCACCATGTGATCAGTACTTGAGGATTGACGAGTATCTTATAGGTTTGGGATTCAACAAAACTATTGTAGCTCTCAATCTTTATTATTTATATAATATATATGATATGTGTAGATGACTTGATACTTACAAGTAGTTTTGAGAAGCTCATAGCATGGTGCAAGATAGAGTTGGAATGTAAGTTTGATATGAAGAACATCAAATTTATGCACCATTTTTGGGTCTATATATTTGGTAGGGTACATGTGAGGTCTTCCTTGGACAAGGAAAGTAGAAAGTGTTGAATTTTTCTAATTTTTCAGATCTGATAATTATTTCCTTACGATTTAAATGCTATTGTTATCATAGAATAATTACACACTGAAAATATCAACAAGACTTAGAAAACTTGACGAGAGGTTATTGTAAGTAAATATTATATATGAGATGGTATATTACAAATGAGGGCCTCGATATATATACTTGGGCGGAGTGCCCTTTCATTAATGGACATGTCTTTTCCATTATTGTCTTTTCATTAATTATTAATCATTGATTATTTATATATTTATACATTATATTATAAATATATTATTTATATATTATATTTATGTTGATGATTATTTTCACACATGCACATCTAATTAATATAGATCACTCCATCCTGGAGCAGGAAATGTGAGAGCACCTCGAGTCTATCCACTTCTCATCAGGAGAAAGACTACACCTGGGCCATTCACTACTAGCAAAGCTCCATGAGTGAATGAGTCATTTCCCTTGGTCAAATCAGCATGACCAATCTGGGAGAATATCTTCCCAACGCTGCTAACCAAAGAAACATCATCACTCCCTCTTAACGAGGGAGATATTATGTATCACACCAAGCTTGTCTATGAAGTATACAAACTTTGTCTTAGACACATGCTTGGTGAGAATGTCTATAATTTTCTCATCTGTGCCTATGCACTGGAGCTTTACTGCTCCCTTATGTAACATGTTTCATATGAAGTGATATTTGATATTAATGTGCTTTGACTTGACATAAAATATTGGATTCTTCAAAATCTTGAAACAACTTTGATTATCATAGTGTATTAAGGTCGTCTCTAGCTCTTGATCAAATAGTCCTGCAAGAAGTTTTCGAAGCCATATTATGTTAGAAAAAACAGTATCGCGAAGCAATAAAAATAAGACAAATGCAGAAATAAAACATAGAAGATACACAATACAATAAAGACATAGATATAAATGGTTCACCCAGTGTGGGCTACATCCACCAGAGAAATTTCTAGGTCCTTCCTTTATTATTATCCAACAAATGAAGGGATACAACCTACAACACACTCGCTATAACTTCATCTTCTTTCTCTCACAATATCCTCTCTCAGAATACAATATTCGCAATGATACACAACCACAAAACAATTCCCTCATAAAAGAGGGTTTCCTTCTAGGGAAAAAAACCCTAAAATAACTTCTACTGTCAGATCTGCGACCTTATAATGAACTGTCAATATTTACTATGAAATTACAATATACATTTACAAGGCAATTTTTCCTTTGGGGGTTTCACCCCCGAACCCCTGTAAGTGGGGAAATCCCCCCTACAACCGCGAGTGTGGAGGGGTGTACAATATTCTAAGGTGTACAGTCTTCATGGGGTATAAACACAACTGAAAACAAATACCTATGAATCAAGAATATAATCAGGCTCCACAACAAATATACTGCTTCGTGACTTGTGAAAATGGCTGCGATATAATCCACTTATGTTGTACAGAGTGCTATCGAAGTATGCTTCCTACTAAACCAAGATATCATAGCTGATCCTAAGCTAAAGAAACATTATGAGGTGCTCTTTATGTCCACTACACTCCCTGCCTAGTCATAATCAATATATTTGTACAACCTCACTTCACCACCTGAGTCATATCTAAAACCATATCCAACTATACCACATAGATACCTCAACACATGCTTTGTTGCAACCTAATGAAAGTGCCTCGATTCAACCATGAATTGGCTCAGGGTGTTCAATGCAAAGAAAATATATGACTTGGTGTTAACCAGGTACCTCAAGGATCCAATCAGTTTCATGTACATAGTGGGATCCACCAGATTTGAATCTGAAGCAGAATCACTCAACTTCTTTAGATTTGTCATCATAGATGCAGCCATGGAATTGCAGTCCATCATACTGAATCTGCTCAAGATATCAACTGTTTACTTCCCTTGTCCAAGGAAGATCTTACCTAGTTTCTACCACACCTCCAATCCAAATAAATAATGCATCAAGCCAAGATACTTCATCTCAAACTCAAAGGACAACTCCCTCTTTCATTTATTGATGAGTCGATCTGCTCCTGTAAAGATCAAGTCATCAACATATAACAACAAGATCAAAGGATCGCCATCAACAACCTTATAGTAAAGGTTGGGATCTTCTTCACTCTTTGTTAAGACCAAGATCATTAAATATCCATCAATACTAGAGTACCATGCCCTGGGTGCATGCTGGAGTCCGTACAAGGCCTTTTTCATCCTACAAACATGAGACTGCCTCCCATGTACCTCAAATCACTGAGGTTGTTTTATGTACACTTCCTCCTAAATCACACCATTGAGGAATGAAATATTTACATCCATCTGGTGTAATCTCCAATCCATGACTACTGCAATGGAAATAATGGTCCTGATGGGAGTGTACCTAGTGTCTGGAGAAAACGTCTCCTCATAGTCCACTCCCTCTTTATGGGAGAACCCTCTTTCCATGAAACTCCCTTTGTACTTTTCAATGTTGTTGTCTGCTGCATGATTGATATTGTAGATCCACCTGTAAGTCACTACTGACTTCCCATCAGGTATTGGCACAATCTTCCTCACATAATTATTCATGATGAACTGATATTCCTCCATCATGGAATCTCTCCAAACTTGCTGGCTTATTGCCTCCTCATAACAGGAGGGTTCAAAATCAATGATGTGACTCATCAATGCCATATAACTTGAGAATTTATGAGGTTTTCTACTTTTCCTGAAAGTACCATGGGGAGTTGCATGCCTCTTTTCATATTGCAATGTATCACGAAGCTATACTAGCCTCTTGCTAGTCTTCGGAACAATGAATATGTATGGGTCCACTGGTTTAGCTGGCTCTGCTGACTTCTCCTAATAGTCTGAAGGATGATCAACTAGAATAGAGGGACATGAACCCACATCCTTCGGAGCCTCCTAATCCAGGATTTTAAATTTGTAGCATCTAACCTGTCTTCTTGTTGGCACAGGGGAAGACCTAGGGTTCAACGCACCAACAAAACCATAACTACCATCCCTTTAGAAAACACCTATGAAGCAGATGAAGTCTCACCCGAGATAGAGGCAGGGGTGGTTGCAGGACTCCAGTGTCTGCAACCTTAGATGGGACACAGATCTGTGACTATAACACCTTAATAGGGCACTTAGCAGTTATAGTTAATCAATATCCAGTCTTAGTTTACATCGCAGTCAAACCCTAATTATAGAACATTGCAGTCTTCAACTAGATCTACTATATTCAAGCACTAAGCACATCCACATAGGTCGGATCTAGTATTCATCCATACTATTAAGCACATAGCATTAACATATCTATCTACCATTCATCTATATCGAAGCACTAAGCAAATTAACATATAAACATATCAATACATCACACAAAGAAGAGAAACACAACATGTATGTGGTTCACCCCCACCCTGGGCCTACGTCCACCAACTCTTTGTCTTCTTTATTAGATTCTTCAATCAGTTACATGCAGAGAGCCACAAAAACCCTACTCCATAGAGGACATGATATCTACTCACATCACAAGATCCTCCTTCCCTAGGCTAGGTTACAACACTAAGCCTCTTCTCAATCTCTTACACTCACTTGCACTGAGCTTTGCAAGCCTCATACAGTATGCAAAAAATCAATCTCTACTCAGTACTTAGCACTTTGGATCACATAGATCAAACTTCAGCACTTAGCACACTTAACTTAGGACCACTTACTTACATCACCTAGCTACTTATTTATACATTACAAAATGGGCCTAAACATGGGTAAACCCATGGGCCGACATCCCTATACCCATTACATAATCTCGAATCCCAAAAAGGGCCCTAAAAGGGGTTGAGATCCCGCGATCTCTGCTTCGTCTTGTGCTCCACCTTCGACAGTCTGTGGAAGTCCCAAAAATAGGTCAAACCTGACCAAGGATCCTCAAAACTTGGTCAAGGCCAAACAAGCCCCCAACACTGACCTGTGACTTGTCCTGAGTCACTCTGATCTGGGTAGCTTAGTTTCAAAATCCTCGAGCTTCTTTGACTTATTGTTGTTCCACGACCTCCTAGATAACAAATTCATTGATAGGTCCCTCTAGGTGTTGTTCAACTCCAGTGACGACTTGCTCCAGTTCTTCTCCTTGGCCTTCGATCTCTGTGAATAGTTGGTAAGCCTAATCCTGTACATGTTGGAGCCTTTGAGTCACTTCCATGTATTTTCTCTGAATGGTGTGGTTTTTTTCTGTGAAATGCACTGCTCTTGGGATCACTTCATCCTTTCAACAANACTATGCCTATATTATTTCTACTTGATACTTTGCCTCTTGGAGTTGTGACTCCAGTGTCTTCAGTTTTGGATTCTCAGTGAGTCTCTCATACATCTGGGAACTGCGATCACTCAGTTGCTTGCATTCCATGGCAAGGGCCTTTATTCTCTCAACTGTTCTTCGAGCAGTTGCATCTCTTTGATCCCTCACATCCTGCGGGGTGTCAGGCACTGTGCAGAGCTCTAAGTCTACTATTCGTTGATGTAGCTACTAGATAGCTTCTGCAAGCTTCTCTACTTGATGCGTTTCTCGGTCTTTTGCCTATGGCTCTAAGCCTATCATAGAGCGAAGTGCTTTGTTGACTGCTTCTTTTACTTTGAGTTGCTCTACAAGCAACTATTATTTTTCTTGTTGCATCTATGTTTTCTCTTTTTCAAGCTTCATCTGGAGAGAAACCTTCTCCTATTCTGCAAGTCAGCGTTGTTCTACGAGTAATCCTTGCACTTTCTTCAAGTCCTGGGTAGATTTTTTTGTTTCTTCTTATGCTCGATGAAGGTGAGCTTCGATTGCATTTTCTAGTCGATGGAGTTGGGTTGGCTCATCTCCCAAATCTGGTTCTCCCGATGGCAGGGGCGCAGTGGACACTACGCGAATGGACTGAAGGGCTTGTTGTACCCCTCAGAGTTTGACCTCAATTCTTTCATACATTTCCTCCGGCTTGGCTTCTTGTTTCTCCATGATTTCCCATGAGGCATCATTTAGGGCTGCTATGATGAAGTCAAAATCATTGATAGTGAGCACATTCTTCATCCTGGTCAAGGTGGCTCTGGATTTCTTCCGGGAAGAAGGTTTCAGGGGAGAAACCTTCCTCTTCTTCATAGGATCGGTATCATCTCTAGGTGGTGTTACTTTGCCTTGTTTCGGTTCATCTCCTTTGCCATTTATCTCTTCTACTTCGTCATCACCCCCTCGGTTAGGTGATATTGAAGAAGTCTTTCATGAGGCACTGCTTAAGTCTTGGAACTCTTTGGTCTTCTTCATTCTGCTAGGTCCGGGTGTATCATGTTCTTTGTGCATGGTCTATAGGCTGTTAGGGTTATACATCTCTGCAGGGTTTGCGGGGATAAGGAGGTCTGTCGAATAGTCCTTAGTGATCTCCTCAAGGTCCTCTTCTGTGATCTTGTAGTATGACTGAAGCTCCTCCTTATGTTCATCTTCTCGTGCTGTAATGTAGATGAAGTTCTGATCTGCGTAGAACTTCATTAGGGGTTAGAACCTTTGTAGGGTGTTAGAAGTCATGTGAGGTTCAACTTCGATGGCTCTCTTCAGCTAGAGGTAATATGTGTGAAAAACAACATTCGATTGCCACTGTTTTCTCATATCGCTCGAGTACCAGAGCGTGGTGAAATTCACATCAAGTGGCTTGAATGGCTCAATGTCCAGGAAGGTCGCACCTTCTAGAATTTCTCAAGCAACAAACGCGATGAGGATCAGGAGCCAACTAAAATGGAATTCATAGCCCTGATCCTGTGCTTCGTGGCTGTCCAGTTCAAGATGATTAAGAAGGTACTTCACCCAGTTCATCTGTAGACCTTCCACGCACTTCCCTACAAGGTCAACGATGAAGCCTGTGACCTATGTGGGTCGGTTATTTCATACTAGCTTCCCTGCAATTAACTAACATGCTAGGCGCATTGCACCATTCTAGATGGAGGCTACCTTGTAGCCTCACATCCCCTTCTCAACATCGTCGTATGTATCCTTGATATTCTTTGCTAGTGCACGATCTGTGGCTTTTCCTGGATAGAAGTCCTGCAGATCATGTCCTTGCATACTCAATTCTGTGATCTTATGGATCAACGTTGGAATGACTATGATATGGCGGCTGAGCCATAAGTATCCGCCATGGTAACATGAAATAAGTATCTTGACACAGGCGTTAACTTCCTGGTGCCTTCCGAAGTGTGGGATTTTCATTACATTCAACAGGGTGGATTACGTGAAGTTCATTGTTCATGGCCACGGGATTATATTCGAATTATTCCCCTTCGTCTTGGTTAAGTATTTATACGGGGCGAGCATGATATGGTTCTTGCGATCTCCAAGGTTGAAGTCACTGAACTTCAACACTGCGATCTTGTCCTGCTATTCTCTTATTGCATGTATCCCCTTCGAGAGGTATGCAGTAACCATGGTGTACTCAAAATATCTTGGCACACTATCTTGACTCACCGCGTCGGCTAGAGGTGGGATGTAATCAAGAAATATGGTCAGGATCAACTTCACATTTTCTAGGTCATCTTTGTGCTTGGTTCTCTTCTCTTTTGTTGGTCGGGATGGCTCGGATCCATGAGCAATCAATGGAGAGGCTTGCACTGCTCTTGTCGACGATGCCTGTACACCCACAGACATTACTCTTTCATACATTATTCTTTCAGTCATGAGGTCAATGAGAACTTCTTTGACGATTTTCTTCGCGGCTATGAGATCGTTTGACATACATGCTTAGATCGGATGGCTGAATGAGTGCGCAAAACAATAGAACTGGTGTTGATCTTACTAATCGTAGTGCAGTAGCAACGAGTTCTCTCTGATACAATTCACAAAAGTGTTCTTTGTGCAACAGTCGACAGAATAAGTAGAAAACAACGTAACAGATCTTTCCAATGGACAAGGGACCTTCATTAATTCAGTTTTGTCTGTTACAACGCGGTCCCAATGGTCTAGTGGAAATCTTTCTGACCGTAAATTCCTTTCTACCCATTCGAGGTATCGGTCTAACGGTTATACTGTTCTCAATGGCTATATTGCTTCGCCATGGCGAAGTTTCATGTGACACTGTTCTGATATCCCGACGAAGTTCTTGTTTTGTAAATTTTCCCTTTGCGAAGTTCCCTCTGGAACCTTCTGTAACTTTTTGATCTTTTCTCTCTTATTGCTGAGATTTCGAGCCTTCTTTCCGATGAGCTTCATCTCATTATTCCTCTTTCCATTCTGATTCTTGTCTTCTTTTGGCATAGTAACTTCACATTGTTGAGATTCTTTCCTAAGATCCAAGGGTAAGACTTCTTCTCTAGTTGGGGTAGATGCTCTACTCTCCTGTACCTTGTGTGTCCTTCCAACTTTGACATCCAAGTCTCCAGTCCTAAGTAGCTTCGATCTATTCTCCTATTCTTCAATAAACTGGGCGATCCTCCTAGTCATGAAATCTTTTAATTCTTGCTTCTTCTGCTCTAAAACTTCTTCTTCTATCCTTCTAGTCTAGTCCTTCTTGATCTAAGGTTTTCCTAGTAACATAGTAAATGGAGCGCTGTTCTCAATAAATTTAACAACCTCAAAGTCTTCCTCTATCAAATTTCCATGAGCACTCATAGATATCAGGGTAAGTCTTCCACATAGCGTTATCATTTTTCCTCTGAATAATCCTATTCCTCCCAATGAAGGAATCATAACAGGCTCCCCTAAAAGTTCCCAAGTTCTTTCTGTCACGATATTCACCTGTGTTTCCTCATCTAGAACACAATCAATGTCGAAGTCTCCTATTCTTGCTTCAATGCACTCTTTTTCTTTGAAGATCTCTGATAAGTTGATATGTCGGTGGTGATTCAGGGTTTCTTTCATCTGTAGAAATATTTTTTCTAATTCTTTCTGGGGTTCTTCCATAATCTCAGTTTCTGGATCTGCCTTAGGGTTTTCTTGGTTCATATTCATTCTTTCAACCTTATCTATCATTCTAGGTAAATCCAATACTTCATGGTCCATAGATCTACAACAAAGACAACTAGATCTTCTACCAGGGCATTCCTTATCCAGATGTCTCGGTCTTCTGGAACTATAACAAAGGGTTAATCCTCGTTTTCTTTTAAATGATCCCCAACCTTTTCTATACTGCGCACTAGGATCATTGTAGATAATCTGCAAAAAATTCTTTCTAGGATCCTGCATCCATTTGTTAGTCCAAACATTCTCTCTATGCATAGGTATAACATATCTTTCACTATTCTTATAAGATCTACTCATATCAAATCTTCTTTCATCTATCGGTGCCCTAGTTTTCAAGCTAGGAAAAATCTTATCAAACATACCTAGTTCCATACTTTTAGAAACAAAAATTTCCACTAATCTTACTTTCAACAGAGAAAAAAGCTTCCATATCTAAAAATTTTCACTATTCTTACGTCTATCAGAGCACAAAGCATTCAGATCTTACCTCTTTTCTTCAGATCAGACTTCTTTTCTTAGCACAGAGCTTCACAGATTGAGTAGAATACTACGCACTAGAGCGACAGATCTACGCACAGATCTTTCACAATTTAAGGTCGGATCTTCACAGAAAGATTCTCTTTCCTTAGTTCGCAACAATCACAGTTTAAGCCCCGACAATAGAACCATTCGTTGGCATAGGGGCAGAACCAGGGTTCAACGCTACAACAACGCACCAACAAAACCCTAACTACCAGCCCTTTCGGAAACACCTGCGAAGCAGATGAAGTCTCACCCGAGGTAGAGGAAGGGGTGGTTGAAGGACCCCAGTGTCTGCAACCTTAGCTGGGACATAGATCTGTGACTATAACACCATAACATGGAACTTAGCAGTTATAGTTCATCAATATCCAATATTAGTTTACAACGCAGTCAAACCCTAATTATAGAACATTGCAGTCTTCAACCAGATCTACTATATTCAAGCACTAAGCACATCCACATAGGCCGGATCTAGTATTCATCCATACTATTAAGCACATAACATTAACATATCTATCTACCATTCATCTATATTGAAGCACTAAGAAAATTAACATATAAACATATCAATACATCACACAAAGCAGAGAAACACAACATGTACGTGGTTCACCCCCACCCTGGGGCTACGTCCACCAAATCTTCATCTTTTTTATTAGATTCTTCAATTAGTTACATGCACAGAGCCACAAAAACCCTCCTCCGCGGAGGATAGGAGATCTACACACCTCGCTATATCCTCCTTCCTCGGGCTAGTTTACAACACTAAGCCTCTTCTCAATCTCTTACACTCACTTGCACTGAGCTCTGAAAGCCTCATACAGTATGCAAAAAATCAATATATACTCAACACTTAGCACTTTCGATCACATAGACCGAACTTCAACACTTAACACACTTAACTTAGAAACACTTACTTACATCACCTAGCTACTAATTTATACATTACAAAATGGGCCTAAACATGGGTAAACCCATGGGCCGGCATCCCCATACCCATTACATAATCCTGAATCCCAAAAAGGGGCCGAGATCCCACGATCTCTGCTTCGTCTTGCACTCCACCTTTTATAGCCCGTCAAATTCCCAAAAATAGGTCAAACCTGACCAAGGATCCTAAAAAATTGGTCAAGGGCCAACACTTCTACTCTTTTTAGAGAATTAGAGATTGAAAAAAAATATCTGGTCACACTATGTAGTGCAATCCTCAAGGCGATCACTCTGTGCAATAGGAAAATCACAAACAAAGGAAATGTGGTCACTCTTTGTACATAGGCCTTTTGCGACCATGACCATACAATTGAAAAGAATAAAATATTTAAAGTAGATCTATTAGATCTGTCACTAAAATATTTTAACTAGCTTCAAAAAAGACTTATACTAGATCTGACACTGAAGGGTTTTAACTAACTCTAATACCATGCTGAATTTTTATAATTTTAAGATATGATAATTATTTCCTTATGATTTAAATGCTACTGTTATCATAGAATAATTACACAATGAAAATCTCAACAAGACTTAGCGAACTTGATGAGAGATTATTGTAAGTAAATATTATATATGAGATGGTATATTACAATTGAGGGCCCCAATATATATACTTGGGTGGAGTTCCCTTTCATTAATGGACATTTATTTTCCATTTTTGACTTTTCATTAATTAATTAATTATTGATTATTTATATATTTATACATTATATTATAAATATATTATTTATATATTATGTTTATGTTGATCATCATTTCTTCACATGCACGTCTAATTAATATAGATCACTCCATCCCAGAGAAGGCAATGTGAGAGCACCTCGAGTCTATCCACTCCTTGTTAGGAGAAAGACTATGCATGGGCCATTCAACACTGGCAAAGCTCCTTGAGTGATTGAGTCATTTCCCTTGGTCAAATTAGCATGACCAATATGAGAGAATGTCTTCCCGATGTTGCTAACTAGAGAAACATCAATAGAAAGTGGAGATCTTGAAGTTGGTTCAAATGGTGGATTATAAACCATTGGAAACTCCCATTATTCAAAATATAAAGTTACACACTGATTTAGATTTAGATTTGGTAGATCCTTCGGTGCATAGACAATTGGTTGGTTCCCTTGTGTGTCTGGAAAATTCCAAACTTGATATTTGTTTTTTAGTGAACACTTTGAGCCACCACATGGTTTAGTTGAGGTAAATTCACCGAGTTGCTACAAAGCAGATGCTCCAATACTTGAAGGGCACAATGCATCATGGTTTGAACTATCTAGGAGATGGTGAGTTGATGTTGCATGGTTTTGTGGATTCTGACTAAACTAGAGATGTAGGTGGAAAGAAGAGTACAAGAAGGTTTTTCTTCGGTTTGTGTTCAGGTATGATATCTTGGTTCATTAGGAAGTAGGAAGCAATGGCACTCAGTTCACTTAGTTCATTGAAGGAATAGTACATGGAAAATAATTTTCTATTTGTGAGGCCATTTGTATTTGCAAGTAGATTGTAGAGATTACCAATGAAATGTTGGTACTTATTGTGGTATATTGCAACAATCATAGTTGTATTGGAGTATTTGAGAATCTAATGTTCATGATTGCTCCTTGCATATAGACATTCAATACCATTTCCTTAGGGACAAATCTTAGAATGGAACAATGGTTCTTGAGTATGTTCCTTCAAGTTGCAAATATATTGATGAAGGCCCTAGTGAAGAAAAAGTTTGAGATGTTGAGGGTAACACCGGGTTTGGTGGAGAGCACTTTCTTCATAAAGAGGGATGGTAGATTTTGACCTTTCTTTCTCTGTTAGTATTCTTTAATAGTTATGGTGCCCCAACTTCATTGTTCTTGGTTCATGTGTGTAGTAGAGAGAAGGAAGTGTGTATGAGGGCTCAACACTAGTGGAATATAGGAGGCACATAACA
The DNA here is from genome assembly GCA_009831015.1 of Picea engelmannii. NCBI lineage: Eukaryota > Viridiplantae > Streptophyta > Pinopsida > Pinales > Pinaceae > Picea > Picea engelmannii. Next base: position 41,723 of record ML785974.1, read on the forward strand.
ATTATGAAGGAGAGAGATGGAGAGGTCACATGCATGCCTCCAACATGCATGTTCCAACCATAGAACAATTCCATAATTAAACTACTATTAAAATTTAACATTCTAGTTATGTAGAGTTTATTTTTGGATGCATTAACAATCATTAGAGGGGGGCAATGATCCCTAGGAAAACTAGGGCACTTGCATGGAGATTTGAGGAAGGCATAGATCCCAAGGAGGAGTGTGCATTCATGAATTCACATTTTTCCTCTAGTTGTGACACACTATTTTTGGTACTTCTATCCATGTAGGAGGGCGGATTGGCTAAGTAGATTAGGGTTAGGATTTGACCAATTCACCTTGTGCAGTTCATGTACATAACCAAATATATTGTTTCCTCTCTCTATCTCTTATTCTATAAAAGATACTTAGGGAACATCATTGTGTTCGCTAGTGAGTTTTAGTTTGGAGCCATACCAATGAATTGATTTTCTTCCTTTTAATGAATAGAAGATAGATGCAATATTGAGAGTTTTACATTGTGTGTTTGTTGATTGTAATTTCCAATAGTATGTATTTGTAGGTTAATGTATTTAGAGAATGATGTTTTGATCAATGTTGCAAATATTGTGTCGATGAATATATTGTCGAGGGTATAGAATATAAATTATCAACCATATCAAGGAAAATATCAACAAACTTAAAAAAACATTCATTGAAAAATATCAACAAATATTGGAAAACTCTATCGTAATTTTGAATACATCACAATATCTTAAGGTGATAGTATCACCGCCTTGGAAATCTCGCAATATATTGTGACATCAGAGATAATATTGTGATATTTGTAGGACTAGTTTTGAATGAGGTTTTCAATGTCTAAGCTAACTAGGTTTAGGTTATTTTTTTTGAGTGCAAATTTTTCTTACCATAGTCTAAAATTTAACATTTATGACTCCAAGCTTTGCAAGGTTGTTTGTTTTGAGAAAAACAAGTCCTAGATTTGTTCTTTGTTATTCCGTGCTATGAATATTTCATTAGGAAGATATGTATTTTTGGAAAACAATCATATTTAACCTTATTATATTGAAAATTCTCTTTGGTTGAAAATGTTAAGGTAACACTTATAGTGAACATTGTGATATGCATGGAGGGAAAGTTTCACACCCGTTCATTTTGTATGCTTGTAATCCACCTCGTTGTTAATATAACTTCACCTTTTTATTATGAATAAAAGATTACTTTATATTCTTGTGATTAACTCACAAGATATTTGTGGACAACAAAATCCTTTAAGATGTAGTTTTCAATTACTCTATCCAATGTTACATTAGTGTAATTAGATTCAACCATTTTCATGGTGTTTTTGCTATTTTTTTTCCTTTTTCCAAGGAAGACCTTGTGGGGATACTCAAGGGATGCTTCCTAACATTCATAGTTGTAATCCCTAGTAAATTTGTTAGTTTATCCTAGTGATCATCACTAGGGGGAATCGATTTGGGCACCTGCCACCATGGAACTAGCCAAATGCCTAATAACATTGGTGACAACCAATTGCACTAACCCCTTGAGCTTAATTTGTTTTTATTAAATTGACAAAATGTATAATAAAATGTTCTTCCATGAAATGTACATCATAAATTCTTATGTGTACTAATATTGTATACTCATTAATATGTGCTACTACTACTACCCTCTTCACATGATGTTCATAGATATTTACTGATTTTTCTCAAAGTTTTTTAATTTTTTTAATTTTGTTAATGCAAAAAAAAATGCATTGTACAATTTCATATTTCCAATAAAAGTAGAGGTATGCTCATTTTCCCTTCATATATGATCAAGGAGAGCATGCATATCTACCTTGGCCCCAACTTCAATCTTTCTTAAAAATTCCTATTCTAGCTACAAGCTATATTGTCAAGTTGGATTTGAACTTTAGCAACTTATCTTCCTTGGTCCCAACTTCAAGGGAATCATTGTATTAAAAATTCCTTCTCTAGCTACACACAATATTGCCTAGCCAAATTTAAACTTTAGCAACTTCCTTAGGTGAAATGTATTTTTCTCCATTGAAAGTGGCTCAACACTGTGTTTACCCTATGAATATGCCTTTTAATCTTATAATATCCCATATGGTTCTTCTTGCACATGTCAAAATCCATTTATCTTTGAAGCTAACCTCCTTCCATTGGAGAAGGGCAATGAATAAAATATGGTATTTTATGACAATCCAATGATGAAGCTTTTGGGCTATACCTTGTAGTCCCACATTAGGTGCTTATTTTTTTCAATTTTTTTTTTTTTTTGGCAAATCACACACCTTTCGATTGTGTAGTCATACGTTGAAGTCTATCATCAATTTATAAACCATTATTAAGAGCCAACCATCCAAATAAGTGGGATTTGAATATCTATAAGATGGGTAGTTCAAAAAAAATCAATTATGCTTTGTGATTCACTTTCTATTTACTTTATTTGAGAGTGCATTTTCCCCATAAGTTATATAAAACTTCTATAAATATGTATGCATATGACACTTTTACACTAATTTGATCTGAATTAGAGTATGCTTATGAAATGTACAACAACAACAAATTAGAGTATTCTTATGAAATGCACATCCACAACAACAACAAATTATAGAGAATTCATTTTATCATACGTTGTCTATATCATTGTCACAACTCATTAACTTAACAAATGAATCAATTCAACATATAGACAATGACACTACTACTACGAAAGAAAGAAACTATGAAATTCTTATTAAGAGTGATAAATATTTACAACAATACGTGAAGCAAAATGAAGCATAGAAGATTATGAACCATTGCTTAACAATATGAGTAGTGTAATTATCTTAAGCCGAAAAGACATAACACTTCATCTTGCGTATGCTCTTTTTTCCTAATGTTACATCAGTGTAGAGAAAATGGTGAAGAGGAAGAGTGGAGGCCATTTGAAGACGTTTCGTTGTGATAATTGGGAAATTATTGCAACCTTTCACCGAGTTTTCCAACTACTATTGCACTTTTCATTGTTTTGATATGTTACATCTTTCATTATGATCCCATTCTACAAGGTTGTACAACAATGTTAGCGTGACCATCTCTATTAGATGTGATCGGGTCATTTCATGACAATGCATGACTAGAGTCTTAGTAAATATTGCGACATAATGCATGTTGCAACTACATAGGGGGTTGTTCACTAATGCATGACTTGTGCTAATTTCTTATGTAAAACTTCAATTATGAGGCAACGATCAATTGCACATGCTTATACTTACATAGTTTGATGTCAAACTTCTCCTCAATGTGAAATCCAATGATAGACTTGGTCAACCTTTGATCTCATACGAGATTATTTTTATGGTCTTGAACAACCCAAATTTTAAGTCATCGTATATGATTTTACTTGGGTTCTTAGTGTTAGATTTTTATCTTTATTGCTCAATCTAGGAACTCTAGCTTCATTATTCTTAGTTCCTATGCATACAAACAAAGAGAGGGAAATTTGTTTGAGGGTGCAACACTAGTGGAATAAAGGAGACTCACAATAGTTATGTAGGAGAGATAAGAATTCAATACATGCATGCATGCACCAACCTTAGAACATTTTCAGAATTAAATTATTGTTCATATTTAGCATTCAAGTTAGTTAGAGTTTATTTTTGGATGCATTGGATATCATTAGAGGAGGGTGTACACCCCTATGCCAATTAGGGTTCTCATATGAGGAGTCGAGGAAGGCATAGATCCCAAGGAGGAATGTGCATGCATGCATGCCAAAATTATCACCCAGTTGGGGTGCATTATCTCTGACACTTCTATCCATGCAAGAGAGTGCATGGGCTAAGTAGATTAGGGTTAGGGTTTGATTGATTCACCTTGGGCACTTTGTGCATGTAACCAGATACATTGTATCCTCCCTCTATCTCTTGTTCTATAAAAGAGACCTAGGGCATGCCTTTGTGTTGGTTGGTGAGTTTTAGTTTTGAACTATAGCAATATAATTTATTATTATTATTTTCAATAAATAGAATATAAATGCAGTATTGAGAGTTCTACATTGTGTGTTTGTTGTTCATAATTTCCAGTACTATGTATTTGTAGATTAATGTATTCAAATAGTGTTGTTTTGATTGCGGTTCTAAGTTTTTAATCTACCTTTGCTTAGGTTAATTTATTTGATTGCAGAAATTATTTATCATGGTCCGAAATATAACATGAGATTAGAGCACAATCAATGAAATCATCTAGATTTATGTATATAACATGTTTCTATGAAGATGAGTTGTAATAAGGTTTCAATGAGTGTGATGCCTAAGCTTCACTAAGTGACGTAGATTTGGACCTGTGATAAGTTGTTGGGTGAGATGCCTAGGATATTTCAATGATTAGAAGGTTCTTATTGGCTTGATATAGGTGATCCACAACTGGGATAGGTTGCATATCTAATTTATTTTGAATATGATATGTTTGTTCAAGTGGGGTTTTAGGGGTTGCGATGATGGCCAATTTCAGTCTTCGAGAGTGTCACATGTTGTTATTGGATAAATCTGTAAGTGCAGACACAAACTGATCTCCCTAGATCCACCTGGATCTAGAACAAAACATGACAGAATAGGACGCTTTCCTTAAGTTTTAAATATTGAATTTACTAAGAGGCAAGAATAATGGACATACCTTATGATCGCTTCCTATAGTCTTTGTTGCTCCCGCTTCGCTCCAGTGCTCTCGTGCAGTCAAGATCAAAACAACACAAACCAACCAAAGTGATAGCGATAGCATAAACTCAATATAAACCTATGTATGTGATCAAGGAATCATACAATAAAA
>ML785974.1:53041-65717 GCA_009831015.1 Picea engelmannii
AACCTATGTATGTGATCAAGGAATCATACAATAAAACACAACAAGCTTTATAGGAAAGAATCATATTACTGTATCATATTAAATGTGAAAGAGAGATTACAACCATTGCCTTGATGTCGTAAGGTCCCTTCCAACTGTTCTTCATTCCCCACACACTTCTTGCTCTTGGGATTCTGAAACCATAGATCTGATAGCTACTCACAATCTATCTTGACAAATCAAATCTCAAAACCACTCCAACCAAGCTAATAATTCCAAGCCAAAGAACAAGAAGCCACAAGCTAATCCAAGCTCACGCTAACTTTCTCCATGAGAACTCCTCTCCTTTTATAAGTTGAAGAGGATAAGGTCAGGAGGTTAGAATGATCCCACTAAATCATGAAAGCGAGTAATATCCAAACCATTCGGATGCCACCTCACCATAGAAGCTTCTCCTTCTAGAAGATTCGAGAAAACGCTCATTTTTCCCACGTGCTGGCATTCTCGCACCCTAGCTATAGTGCAACCTGCGAACTGTTCGCACCCTGGCTATAGTGCAACCTGCGAGAATTGGTCATTCTCGCACCCTGCCTATGAAGCAACCTGCGAACATCCTTTTTTATAAGGTTTTTACATAGGAAAATGCAACTTCTTTTCTCAGGAAAAATTCTTCTCCCTTCTCTCTTCAGGAACTCAGGCCACTGAACCCTCTGAAGGCAACAGATAGGTTTACATCATTAACGATCATAGGGATGACAAAAATAATGTGTAACACATGTTTGCAGGATATTACAACTTTGTATTGTGGAAGTGCAAGCGGCAAAATATGTTGGAGGAAGTTAAACCGTGGTATTTAGTGGATATAGATGTCAAACCTCTCATTTATCCCAATGACCTAGTAGACCATACTAAAAACCATGTCAAGGTGAAGTGGATTGTCCTTGATTCAGTGGAGGATCACTTGATCCCTCATATTGCAAAGAAGAAAATGATGAAGGGATTGATGTTTTATGCCTTAGTCATGTTTTACCAAAGTGTCAACTTGTCTTTTAAAATGCTTCTGAAGAACAAGCTCACGAGTACTCGCATGAGAAAGACCGATATTGTAGTGAGCTTCTGATGAAGATCACAAATTTGAGAGATCAACTCATTGCTATTGGAGAACAAATTGATTAGAGTGAGATAGCTCATATATATTTGAATTGGTTTGGTCCATTGTGGCATCACTTTGTTTAGTGTTTTGTGTTTAGGAGAAGTTACCCAATTTTGAGAAACCATCGGATGACTTTGTCAGAGAGCAGATAAGATTTGAGACAGTTTCTTCCCATTTCAAGGAAGCTCAAGACCTATCCCTCATTCGAAAGGTGAGGAAATGAGGAAAGAAGAAAGGACATGGGAAGGGTCAAAATAAGAAATAAGACTTAGGATATTTGAACCATAGGAAGCAAGACTCACTACAAGGATAACACTTTGTAGTGGAGGTTTTTATGGAACTTCCCCCAAAAATTTATCCCTTTTTTTATAGTGGAGGTTGTTAGTGAAGGCGGGTGACCAAAGGTTTTTGCAGAGATTTTTTTATCGGTGTACCTATAATATCCATACACCCCAATTTGCACATAACACTGATGCCCATATGTTGAACTAATAAGGTGCATCATTATCCATTATAAACAAAAAAATACAAGCATTGGACAATGTGCCCCGGTGCACATACACATGACAACCTAATGTGTATCATTATCGTCTAGCACACAGAGGTAGGGTAAAAATTTTTTTTTTGCCAAACCAATTTTCATTATTACACCTTATCATGTGCTTCCAAACTCTTAGACATGCATCAATGCTAACTCTATTTCCAAGGATGCCTTGTTTGAAGTGATCTACAGTTAGTTTGATAGCTCCACTAGTAGATTCCACACATTTTCAAATTTTGGAAAATAACATGAATTTTCATTTATTCCTTACAGTGGAACCATGAATCCTTGACAGAAGAGCCTAGGTAAATATTTTATTACCTTCTTATTTTCATTTTCATTGGATTGAAATATGAAATTGGCCTCAAATTTGGCCGTTTTTAGGTTTGTTTTTTCAATTTTGTGCAGTGTGATTGAACGCTTCAGCTTGCGTCAGAAGTCGGTGCATCTTGTGAATATACAGGTAGCACCATAGGTGGTGCTTCCACTATCAACAAATGCATCAATGTTGTTTACATAATGGCACCACGCCAAATATTGAAAAATAAGCATAACAATGCATCTTCCTAGATGCCTCATTACTGATGTGTTATAAAACACAACACACCTCTAAAAAATATACCAATGCTTCAAGAAAATTCTAGCACTGGTGTGTTCACATTAACCAATTGCACTGCCTAATTTCCAACATAAAAAAATTAACCTAGCAGTTCACCAAAGTTCACAAAATTCATTGGTGTTGTGCACAACATGACACCGGGATGAATTTTAACAATTTAGCATAACAATGCATCTTATGGGACACCCGTTACCGATGTATCATAAAGGATAACACACTGCTCAAAAACCATTGGTGCTCTAAGAACAATGAAGCCCTGGTTCTTTCTCTTTAACCAACCACACCGCTCAGTTTTCAACATAAAAAATTAAACGTAACAGTGCGTCAAAGCCCGTGAAACACACCATTGTTATGCACAACATGACATGAGGCCAAATATTTAACAATTTATCATAGCGATGTGTTTTATAGAAAACCCCATTACTAATGTATCCTAAAAACCAATGCACCACTAAATAAATGTTGGTTCTCTAGGGAACATGGAGCACCAATGCGTTCCATATAACCAACCACACTGCTTAGTTTCCAAACTAAAATAATTAAGAAAGAGGTGTGTTCCAGTGTATTAAATGCACTGGTGTTGTGCACAACACAACATTGTGAAAAACATTTAATAATTAGCATATCGATGCATTGTATAGAATTCCCCATGACCAGTGTCGTTCATATCACCCCATTGCTAAATACATACTGGGGCTCCAAGCATCATGGATCACCAATGCATTACATAGAACCAACGACACCACCTAGAATAAAACATAGACAAAATGGCATAGCGGTGTGTTTTGTTGGATGCCTCGTTCATGGTGCATTATATAACACAACACACCGCTAAAATACATGTTGATGCTCCAATAACCATGGAGAATTGGTACATTAGACCAACCACACCACGTAGTGGTGCTTTGGTTTTGGTATAACACACTGGTAGCTATGTGTAGTGTCTATTATTGATGCACTGGTTACTTTTACACATGTTTTTTGCAAACAAAAAATATTTTCAGTTTTTGATAAATACAAAATAGTTATATGTGTGTGTTGTTAGCACTAGAAGTCACCTTCAGATTGCATAGGAGGTAAGCCCAGTACCCATTAGTTTATATTTCACAGGCTGGTTTTAAAGAGGTCAAATGGGTGCAGACTCAATGATAATAACGTTCTAACTCAGAAATCTTGACTAGCATGCAAAAACATTTGAGGTTTGGAATCAACTTCAGTCAGTAAGTTGGAGTAAGGGTGAAGAGAGGGAATAATTTGGTGAGGAGAGTGTAGAGGTCTGCTATGGACATCAGGTCTTCAAGCATCCTAAGGAGGAAAAACTCAAACACAAGATCCTCTTGGATTCAAATTTCAAGGAAACTGAAAGAAATTATAACAACACTATAATCAAACATTCATCATAATATAGTTACAACAATTCATGTGAATCAATCATTCATGAACTCTCTCAGTATCAGAGGAAAATAAGATGGAGAAAGAAAGCTGACTTAGATTAACCAAGATGTCTCAAAAACAAATACATAACCAGAGAACAAATGTTCTTCATAAAAATATTACAATAGCAGGGACCTAGCTCAACCATCCGACCTTAACAAAATATCAAAACTGCCTATATATACTAAAATGTTGCAACCACCAGGAATGTGATCAGATCACTGCCTTCAAAGCCTTCATTTGGCACCCACTCCCTTAGGTTGTGCAGACCTCATGATGTTAGACACGAACCAGGCATAGTTATGTGCTTTATAGGAAAAATTTCCCATAAGGAAGATTCAGATCGTAAGTGTGCCTTCATGACCACTCTCAGCCTGCTTTCCATTTATGGAGTGAGTTGAAGTTTCAACCGCCATCCCTGCGTCCATTAACTGATATCTCCTTGGGATCGAGACTGGGCTAGGTAACCAAGGGACGACTACTTGTTGTGATTAAATGCGATGCTAAATCAACATACGAACTCGGGGCCATTGGTCTGACAGACATCTGTGGCTGGGACGATTTTTCTATTTGAGGTGCAGCCGCTGAAGTTTACCTGTCCACCAATTATGAGATACATAAGACCATGCATGGAGACGGTGTCAAATTTGGTGCTTTAAGAGCCTTAGACGCGGAGCAGAGGATGAGCACCCTATGACTTTGGCGTTTCTCAAATGTGACCCTAGGCTATGACCCTACGCAATTGCACGATTATGGGAGAGACCAAGGGTGGTTTGAAAGAAAACCTCTTTTGTCCCCGCAATTCACCATGAACCACCACGTGTCCCTTTCTAAAAACCACGGTTCTGATTGCGGCCCGCCCTTGAAATTTTAAAACGTGCGCACCTTCTGACCCCATAATGGAGTGTGATCGTTGATCTTGTGATTTGAGATGATGCTTCTTGATCAACGACCCAACTCTTGTGCTTTAGATCGATGGATCAAATCTTCCCTCTTCGACTCCATGACCGAGATCCACTTCGGGTCTCCGGGACTTTGGCCACTTCGGGGACTTCGACTACTTTGACACTTATACACTTTTGAATGTGAAACATGAGGAATTTCTCGGGTGACAATTCCCAAAGTGAGAGATGGGGTGTCGCATGTCCCTACCGATGGATGGTCCAGATTAACTTCAGGACTTCGGGCTTTGGCCCTTTGGAAGTTTTACATTATTCCCACTTCAAACCTCCCGAAGCTTATTTCCTCGAACACTTAGATTGGATGCCACGTGTTCCCTTCAATATCAACGACTCATTCTCACTTCAGGTCTTTGTGCTATGGCTCTATACTTTGTGTGATTTTGGACTCCTGAATGCCCATGAGCCATTGATCTGAACTGGCTGATTGGATCTCCGTTGTTGAAAGATAAACTTGCCTACCACTTGTGCTTCAAGCCCAAAATGGACTATTAGGAAAGTTGTTCTTTGTGTTCATGGTTGCAGCCTGCACGATCAAGGATTTAGACAACTAGCTGTGGGTTTTAGAAGACAAAAGGATCAATGATAGAGGCCAAGGAGATGAGTGCTCAAACACAAAGGGGAAAAAAAAAACAACTTTGCCGACTAAAGGGGAAAAATTAAGACTTGGTCTGCGAAAATGATAGAGACATGGAAAAATTACAGACTTAGGTAAAAACCATAAACCCACAGGACTCTGACAAGTTCATGTGATAACATTTGGCTCCACAGGGGATGGCATGCTCCTTGTGAGCTGCCAAGAACAAGTAGTTCTAGTGCCTTAGTTGTTGGGTTATGGAGTCACTTATAAAAACATTTCGCTGAAGGCCGACATGTAAAATATTCTACTTATAAAAAGGAAAAAAAACACACATGCTCCAGAAAGATCTTATTTATGTAAAATCCTAGGCCAACTGACTTTTACAATGTGCTAGGTGAAAGCAAACTTCCACCATAGCCAGCCAGATTGTCTAGTAATATAACTCTTCTTCACTTCACTGCAAATGATCCATAAAAAGCTAGGGAGGTATGACAATATAAAGAGAACATGGCTTGGAACACTGACCATACCCCCAAATGATGATAAGATGAATAATTTTGTAGGTTCCAATGCTTTTGGAAAACACAGCTCCATATATAGCCCCACAGGGTCAGAAAATTTATAATCAGGGGAGCTCAATTGGTAAGAAATTAACTCATGTCCTTTATTGTGACTCACCCGTCATGTGATGTTCTCAAAGTGCACAGGTGGGTGGAGAACTGATGCAGGCTGGTTGATACTAGGTGATACCTGCTCAATTACAGGTTCTGGACAGGAGATAAGATGCCCACTAAGCTCCTCCTTTACATGTTGCTCTGTATTTTATGCGAGTCTAGGATAATTGATTTCCACCAAATGATTTTCCTTAATTAATAAAGTAAAAGGCTCTATAGTGTGGTCTTGGAAATCTTTCATAACACCATACTCACCTGTGAGTATTGGTGAAGTAATGCAATTTGAAAATTTCAGAAAATCTGAAATGTACGACTCCATGTATATGGCCACATGATCATGAATAATGTGACAGAATCCTGGCTTCTTTAGAATACCAGGTTGCTCCTCTATAAAATTCTCTCTTCTTGCAAATAAATGCCCTCGTTCTTTTGAAACCAACTCTTGATCATCAACAATTGTCATCTCTTCTTCATAAGAATGGTCATGAGATAAAGGTGCAACAGTATTTAGAACATCATAAGTATGATCAACCAAGAACATACAGTTATCTATGCAACCAACCACTGCTATATGCTCAAAATGTTCTGGAAACTGATCATAAGATTGATATGCATTCCTGCCCATTGAACAATCTGAAAATGTTGAAGGACTTGATTCCAACTGTGAATCATACCTACTTTCTTGTTGTTGTTCGAGATCTGATTCATATTCACTATCTTCTTGCTCAGAATCCGAAACAGATTGACAGTCTTCTTGCTCATGTACATGCAAATTCCGAGATATGTCTGCCTATGAACTCCCCTGCTATCCTTGATGTTCTCTTCGAATTCTTCATCATCTTCAAACAAGTGTCTTAATGATGAATATTTCCTTTCTCTCAGGATAAGGACAAGATTTGGATGCTGAGCCATGACATAATACACCATGGCAGCAGTCTTTGTGGGTCTGATCTCAATAGGCATATTATGATAAACGCTATAAAAAATCCTGTTGAAGACAACCAAGGCTTCCTCTTCCCCTCTTTTCAAGGCATTAAACTCAAACTAGTACTGATAAAGGAACTTGTTCTCACCCCAACACTTTAAAAATGCATGGCATACCTCGGTCTAGGAGCCAATAGAACCGACTTCTAGACATCTAAACCACACAACAACATCTCCAGACAAAGAGTGTGAGAACAACCTCATGATAACATCATCATGAACAATCTCAAACTGGTCTAAAAAGTTCTCAAAGGCCCCCAAGTGCCTCTCAGATGTAACATGGTCTTCTCCATAAAACCGAGGAAGATACTCGAAGGAATAAATAGGATAAGGATGAAGGTCAAGTGGCAGCCTTAAAGGTTTAAACATATTGTCTCTAATCTTAGCTAGAAAACTAGTGGGATGAATATGGGATTCAACAAGAGGATGGGGAGGTTTAACAAAAACAACAGGAGGTAATGAGATCTGAGAAGGCTGTGAATCATTTTACACCTCCTAAAGGCTACAAGGGTGATCAATTTCGAGAGGAGATGCAATACAGATCTCATTTTTATGAATAGGCTGAGGTGAAGACACAAGATCGACATCTACAACACAAGAAGAGGGCATGCATTCTTCTTCCCAGGATGGATGAATGAAGATGGATTATTGTCATCTTTATATAAAAAGTAGATGATAACCCTCCTTATATGTGAAGGGAAAGAGAGAAATGAGCTGATAAAGAAGAATAAGACTTCATGAAGAAAACTCATAGACTGATACCTGGTCTTCCCCTTCGGTATGGTCATCTTTCTGTCAATAGGGTCCTCCCTAGTGGAGTCTTTGATTGTGGAGTCAATAGCTGCAAGCTGCAATATTCAATGGTTCTGATGTCTGATGCACCTTCAAAATCATAAGCTCTTTGACGTTCTACCCCAGGGAAAAGTCTTCAATTCGTTCCCCGACAACGATGCCAAAAATGTTAGCACTAGAAGTCACCTTCAGTTTTCATAGGAGGTTAGCCCAGTACCCATCAGTTTATATGTCATAGGTTGGTTTTAAAGAGGTCAAATGGGTGCAGACTCAATGATAATAACGTTCTAACTCAGAAATATGGACTAGCATGCACAAGCATTTGAGGTCTGGAATCAACTTCAGTCAGTAAGTTGGAGTAAGGGTGAATAGAGGGAAGAATTTGGTGAGGAGAGTGTAGAGGTTTTCTATGGAATTCGGGTCTTGAAGTAGCCTATGGAGGAAAAGCTCAAACACAAGATTCTCTTGTATTCGAATGTCAAGGAAACTGAAAGAAATTATAACAACACTATAATCAAATGTTCATCATAATACAGTTACAACATTTCAGGTGAATCAGTCATTCATGAACTCTCTTAGTATCAGAGGAAAATAAGATGGAGCAAGAAAGTTGACTTCCATTAACCAAGATGTCTAAAAAAAAAATACATAACCAAAGAACCAATGTTCTTCATAAAAATATTACAATAGCATGGAGCCTAGCTCAACCATTCGACCTTAACAAAATATCAAAATTGCCTATATATACTAAAATGTTGCAACCACCAAGAATGTGATTAGATCACTACCTTCAAAGCCTTTAGTCGGTGCCCACTCTGTCAGGTTGTGCAGACCTCATGATGTTAGATGTGAGCCAAGCATAGTTATGTGATTTATAGGAAAATTTCCCCATAAGGAAGCTTCAGATCGTAAGTGTGCCTTCACAACCGATCTCAACCTACTTTCCATTTATGGAGTGAGTTGAAGTTTCAACCATCATCTTTGTGTCCATTAACTGATATATCCTCGGGATCAAGACCGGGCTAGGTAAACAAGGGACGACTACTTGCTGTGATTAAATGCGATGCTAAATGAACATACTAACTTGGGGCCATTGGTCTGATTGAGATCTGTGGGTGGGACGATTCTGCTATTTCAGGTGCAGCCGCTGAAGTTTACCCGTTCACCAATTCTGGGATACATAAGACCTTGTGTGGAGACGATGCTAAATTTGGCACTTTAAGAGCCTTAGACACAAAGTAGAGGATGAGCACCCTATGAATTTGGCCTTGCTCCAATGTGACCCCAGGCTGTGACACTATGCAATTGCGGGATTGCACACTAGCATATTTGGGTCATTTTGCGACAACTGTTTTGACGCTCTTATGACATTATGTCGTTGACATTGCGATGAATCAAGAGTCTCTGAAACATCATTTTATGTCACGTGGAAATTGCGTTGAACATGAACAAACATCACAAGAGCGACAACATAGGCAATTGTGACAAAAAAAGAAATATTGTCGCCAATACGACAATATAGGCAAACTATGTGAAACCAACATTTCGTCTCAATTGCGACGCCCATTGTGACAACAAATTTTGTGGTTTATATAGAAAAACTATCACAATAATTTAATCCGTTGTCGCACTGACGACGATAACTTTTCGTTGTTTACATAGCAAAACTGTCGCATCAATTGAAGATGTCATCGCATGTGCGACGAAAACTTTTCATTTTTTATATAACAAAACCATTGCATCAATTGAAGTTGTCGTCGCATGTGCGACGACAACTTTTCATTTTTATATAGCAAAACTGTCGCAACAATTGAAGCTGTCGTCGCACGTGAGACACTAACTTTTCATTTTTATACAGCAAAACTGTCGCAACAATTGAAGTTGTCATTGCACGTGCGACGACAACTTTTTGTTTTTATATAGCATAACTATCGCAACAATTGAAGTTGTCGTCGCACAGACGACGACGACTTTTTGTTTTTATATAGCACAACTATCGCAACAATTGAAGTTGTCATCGCACAAGAGACGACATCTTTTCATTGTTTATACAACAAAGCTGTCACAATAATTAAGATTGGCGTCGCAATTGTGACGACCAATATTTATTTAAAAAAAATAAAATAAATTATTTTAGGCTGCAATTTTGATATTAATATTAATATTACCATAATAATTTTTTCATTGATATGTGCTCCATTACTAATAATTTAATAGACAATTAATGAAGTCGAAGTGCTAGGACTGCTTTGAGCCACTAAACCTAGAATCTGATGCCCTCTCTGTCAAATCCATGAAGAATCTGTTGACCATCTTCTCCTCGATTGCCCCTTTGCAAAAGAAGTCTGGCGACATGCCCTTCTAGAAGGGATCCCTTCTGACCAACTCCCGCCCGACATACCCACTCTGCTAAAAACCTGGGCCACCCTCTATTCTTTCCCTGTCAAGGCCAAACCTCAAATCAAGTGTTGCTGGATGTCCCTCCCTAAATTCATCCTTTGGAAAATATGGCTCAAAAGAAACTCTAGAATCTTCAAAAATCTGAACGCTTCCCCTGACATCGTTTCTGCCAAAGCCAAAGCCCTACTGGGAGAATGCCTCTCCTACCTTTGACCTTGCACCAACTCCCTTTCTCCCAACTCCCCTGATAAAGATTGGATCCATAGCCTCACTCCAGACCTCAAATCCCCCCCTCCTCTCACTAAGGATCATGAAATATGGTGAACTATGGGAATTAGACTACTCTTGGGGGCTTGGATTCGAATCCAATAATATAGTAGAATCTCTAACCCTTTGGTAAGGACTTATCCAAGCCCGGAAGTTAGAAATCAAAGAAGTAATGGTGATAGGCAACTCCTGGATTTTAATCCAAGCTATGGTCACCAACACCTTGCCTACTCAAATGAATCTGCGCCACATTCTCAAGAAAATCATGCGGCTCTCCCGCTCCTTCCAAAAATTTGACTTCTTTCATGTGCTTCGTCATCTCAATGCCGAAGATGACCAAGATGCCAAAGCCGCCACCCACTTGAGCAGGGGTCAACTCTCCCTAAATGGAACTTTATTTTTCATCTGTCTCCCTTAGCGACACCTGACGAGCACTCAGTTAGGCCTCCCGGGGCAAGTGGCCTTCATTCCCTCTTGACGTCATACTCATGGCAGTCCTGCTCCACCTCCCTTGCCTGTCCCTTCTCCCGTGTGATGATACTTATCTTCACTGTTCGTGTCCCGTCCCCTCCCCCTCCCTATCCTTCGCCTCACATCCCTCCTGCACCTCTACATAGATCTCTTATCCCTCCTACATGGCACTCGTGCAAGCCCCCCCTCCTCCCATGGTGGTGCAGGAACAAGATACTGTTAAATTCAGGAAGGTGGTGAACTGCTCCTGCTCATCTTTCTTTCCCAATTCTGTCTGGTTTCTTGCCTAGCTTGAGCTCCTAGTATTTCCCCCGGTTAGTATCTACCCATTTGCCTTGGACAGGCCTCCCCCCTGGTATTTTTCCACCTCTCTCGCAATGGAGTCTAGTTACAACTCAACCACCCCCCCTAATCCTTTGCCCTCCCTGGAACTCGAAATTCATAGGCTGAAACGCACGGTTAGCGCGCATAGAGGATTCCTGATCTGTCTTGACGGGGAAGGAGGTTGGAGGTTCAAAACGATGGAGGAAGATCTAATCCAGCTAAGGGAGGAAGTGGTAGAAGATCTCACCTACATAACTCAACAAGCTAACAACAAAATTGCTGATCTGGAACCAAGAATTGAAAAGATGGAAATTCAAGCTGCAGGACAGAGCCACCAAACAGATGCAGGGGGGTACGCGACCACGAGCACAAGCTCCTCCATCCCGGGTCGGAAGGTTTAATCCCAAATTCCTCTTTCGTAGAATTAGTTCTTTTTGGATCTCTGGTTCTCTTCTTTGTAAGTTGGAGTATAGGCCCTTATGCAACTCAGACAATCACGTTGTAAGCCGGTTCTTATTCTAAGTTTAGTTATATTTTGGACTCTCGACTGTTATGAGAGTTCTAGGACTTTATAGCATGGCAACCCCTTTTGTAATATCAAAGCTCCCACACTGATCGCAGGATTGGATTATGTAAGTTTTATCTACAGTGGTTATACCATTGGTTTTAATATATAAGCCCCTTTCTTGTGTAAAAAAATAAAATATTACCATAATAGACTTAAGACTAGTCTATTATATGAAAGTTCACAATCATTCACATGATAAGTTTCAAAGGCATAATTAAAATATGTTTCTTTCTTTCATATGGTAGCTAACAACAAGAGAAAATATGTATTATACCATGTCATACATAACATTATTGCACACTTTCTATATGATCATTTCATGATACCTTCTCATTATGAAGAGTTGCATACAACCCACTCAAAACTATCATTCAAAGTAAACAACATAGCATAACCTTCAAGATGAAGACAACTAGTTAAAAATGGTATTATCCAAAGAATAACAAGTACAATTTCATGTTAAACAATTAAACACATCCATGCATTCATATCAATAGACATGCATTCAAATTAATGGACATATACAATCCTATTCATGAATAACAACTTCACTCTGCATAAATAAGAGGTCTACTCATTCAATGCATACATGACACTCAAGGGTGGTTACAACTAAGTCTTGTTAACAATACAAATATACCACCAAATATTATTGGTTTAACATCAATCAAACTCATTCATAGTATCCCTAAGACAAATTCCTCTTACCAGACATATACAACACCGTGGATGAAAGGTATCTTCACTTTTAAACATGACAATCCTTAGGAACAAGGTTAATACATTTAAACCCATATACACTAAATGAAGGTAAGGATCATCAATCTATCAACCTCTTAACCTTCTAGGTAAACAACCCATCAATCAATAGGCCATTGAACATGTGAATCAATAATGCATAACATTATACATGTCAAAACCTCCAAAGGGT
>ML785974.1:93897-104800 GCA_009831015.1 Picea engelmannii
AAACAATCATGCAAAATTAGTGTATACTATAACAAACATTCAAACAATATATATACATATATATAATTTTATATAAAATTGACAAAATAAAAAAAGATAATGAATATATAGCTAATTACCATGGGATGATATTCATTCGATCTTCCATCAATGTGACCATATTTCCTACAATGTTTTGTAGTTGTTGCTATTAAAATTCTTACGGGACGTCTGAGGCAACATTTTTTACAAGGGCAATAACATCTACCATCACCCTTTTCACCCGCTTTACTTTTTTCCCCACGCCTAACAACATTCTGCGACATTTTTCCGTGCAAAAATACCCTTTCGGAACCGTCGTTGTTATAGCAAGATTGTCGCAACATATTTAAATCGTCAAATATTTATAGGTCAATTTTAGGTCACTATCGTCGCAATTGCGACGATAGTGACCTAAAAATATTTTTTTTCCACCTATTTATTTTAGGTCATTTTCAACGGTAAATTTTGACTAAATTATTATGGTCAACGTTCGTCGCAAGAGCGACATACAATATACAGGTGTCGCTCGTGAGATGAACATTGACCATAATAATTTAGTCAAACTATAGGCATCGATATTGTGACGAATACGGGGTAGATTTAGAAAAGATGAACTTTTTCTCTTGCATGTTGTGACTAAAGAGTACTTTCGTCGCAAGTGGTTGTCGCAAATTTTTCAATATGTAGTAGTGGCGGGAGCAACCAAGGGTGGTTTGAAAGAAAACTGATTTTCCCCTGCAATTCACCATGAACCACCACGCATCCCTTTCTAAAAACCACGGTTTTGATTGTGGCCCGCCCTTGAAATTTTAAAATGTGTGCATATTCCAACCCCACAATGGAGCATGATCGTTGATATTGTGATCTAATATGGGGCTTCTTGATCAACGGCCCAGCTCTGGTGCTTTAGATCAATGGATCAGATCTTCCCTCTTTGACTTAATGACTGAGATCCACTTCAGGTCTCTGGGACTTCGGGACTTCGGCCACTTCAGGGACTTCGACCACTTTCACACTTCAACACTTTTGAATGTGAAACATGAGGAATTTCCCAGGGGAAAATTCCCGAAGTGAGAGATGGGATTCCACGTGTCCCTGCTGACGGATGGTCCGGATTAACTTTGAGACTTTGGGCTTTGGCCCTTCGAAATTTTTATACACTTCCCACTTCAAACCTCCCAAATCTTATTTCCCCGAACACTTGGATTGGACACCACGTGTTCCCTTCAAGATCAACGACTCATGGTCACTTCGGGGCTTTGTGCTCTGGCGCTATACTTTGTGCGATTTTGGACTCCTGAATGCCCTGAGCCATTGATATGAACTAGATAATTGGATCTCTGTCGTTGAAAGATAAACTTGCCTACCACTTGTGCTTCAAGCCCGAAATGGACTATTAGGAAAGTTGCGCTTTGTGTTCATGGATGCGACCTGCACGATCAAGGATTTGGAAAACTGGCTGTGGGTTTGGGAAGAAAAAAGGATCAGTGATAGAGGCCAAGGTTATGAGTGCTCAAACACAAAGGGGCAAACAAAAGCAACTTTGTCGATTGAAGGGGAAAAATGAATACTTGGTCTGCGAAAAGGATAGAGACAGGGAAAAATTACCGACTTAGGTAGAAACCACAAACCCACAGGACTCTGACAAGTTCATGTGATAACATGTGTTTTTTATAATTTCAATTTGTTTTATATTTATATATATGTGTGTTCCTAAAAATATTTGTGTATGAATCAAAGATGATACAACGAGAGGAGGAGGAGCAACAACAATAGTGAGTCGATACATACAACTTTATACGTGAGTTGGAGGCCCAAAAGAGGGAGACGAAGAGGATCCCTTTCTCTATTACACCTCAGACATGTGCCCTTTTGAGAAATTTTTTCCTCCTCAAGTTTTATGAAGAGGCTACATCACTTAGGGGAAAATATATGTTTTTATAGTAGTTGACATGTCGTTGGGATCATGATTGACAGACGTTTGGGGTTGGTCCCGATCTATGGTATAAAGCCACATATGAGGATATCTATTTTATCATTGGGTTGTATAGGATGGGGGAGGTTTGGCTCTAGTTCCCTGATCTACTTCGAAGGAGAGAGATAACTCACATATGTACATAGATATGTCAATCCGAACATTGTTTCCACTTCAATATTCTAGGTTGCTCATGGTTAGCTACGGATATATTCATTTGGTGCAGAGGAGGTTAAGTGCTTGTCTCTTATTCTCTTAGAACTATCACACTCTTCCTATGATGGATATTACATTAGTTTCCATTTGATTTATTATGTAGACAATTTAGTGTAGAGGGCCCAATTTATTAGGTGGTCAAATATTTCTTTGAGATAATTTTGTTTTGCATTGGATTGATGTCACACTATTTTTTATGGGACTTTGCATTCACGTCAGAGTTATTTACATTATTTTTTGAGAGGTTTCATGCAACTTAACCGATAGTAACCTGCTTTCCTCCTTGGCCTATGATTGATGCATGTATGCACATGTCAGGGTAGTTGTGTCCCAATAGGGGCCAACTGGAGTGGCCGTGTACTTCGTTCGATAGGGAGATATGTGATTTATTGATAGGAGAGGAAAATCCTATCCTCGATATTATACAGTACCCATACACAGGGATGGATTGGAGAGGATGTCCAAACATCCTATTTACTACAGCCGAGCCAATAGATGAGAGAGGTAATATTATCATTATGTTTTGATAAATCTAGTTGCATATTTTCATGTCTTATTTAATTCACATGTAATTTATTGTAACATTTTGTCTCGATTATTTGATTATTATTATATATTGTTTTGAAGATATTGGCACATATGTTGGGGATGAGCCTCCCCAACAATATGGGGATATGCAGGAGGCAAAATATCATCCTCTAGTACATAGACATGGATTTCCACATAGGCTGAATCAGAGAGTCCGAACGAAGGTGGAAGATTCCTTATGTGGTTTTATGGTTAGGCGTGGAGTGGTACTTGTATCAGTTTGAGAGATATTATGGGTACTAGAGATTTCTATGATATGGATGACCCTACCTTTTGACATGACGTCATTGATGCATCATATTTTTGGTTCCTTCGATCGTATTGAGACTTTGATGGATGATGTTCATGATTCCACTCCATCTAGCCCATCACGAGACTAACCCACCACCTCCTCCTCCTCCTTCTCCTTCACATGTGTCACCATCTACCAATCCTTATACTTCTTGTCCACGTGTGTCACCATCCACCAATGCTCTTCCTCCTCTTCCACTTGTGTCACCATCCGGTGATCCTCGTCCTTATCCTCCACATGTGTCACCATCAACCAATCTTCAGGATTCTCCTCCACACATGTCACCATCCACCAATCCTCCTCCTCCTCCTCCACTTGTGTCACCATCCACTGATACTTGTATTTCTTCTAAACATGTGTCACCATCCACTAATCCTCCTCCTCCACATGCCACAAGATATTGATGTTATGGACACTATGTTTACATCGGGCGCTGCATAGCTTGATCCTGGTGGAGAGACATATGAGGGTATACTAATTTCATAATTTATTTTTTACTTAGGTATTGTTAGACCCTCTACCTCTAATAACAAAGGCATTGATGCCTTTAGATCTAGTGGTGGACCTAGCTAGTAGTGGTACTATTTGACATGCATATTTGATCACAATCGCTAGCATGACTATATTGGTAAAATCGACCTCCACTCCACAATATTGTGTGATGTGTCCATCATTGACATTCTTGGTGTGAAAATGATGTCCATATTCCCACATAGATGGGAACAAATGCATTTGTATAAATGTGAACAAATGACAATATCATATGTCTAATAAATCGAGCATTAATAAAAATATAATACATGTTACAATTCAAATGTAAAATATTATAAATTGAATGTGGTACTCAAAGAGTTTATTATAGAGTTGTTGCACTTGATCCCTATGTTTAGGGAATCCATTTCTTCTCCATGTGGGTTACGACTGAACACAACATATTTATCTTTAATTTGGTTAGCCACCCAACTGTTGGGATAGATTGTTGGCATATTTTCTTTTAAATGATCAGGATAAGGCATGATTTTACCATTCAACCGTTTGAATGTTTTCTTGTCACTATCCCATTTCCTTATTTTCACTTCATAAAATGCAACTCATGGTCATGTTTCCTTCAGTTGTAAATAATGAATTGATTTATGGCATCAATTTCTAAATTCGCTGATGTATATAAGAATTCAAAATGAATAGTATGAGATCAAATATATATTATCAACTTCAGTGTAAATAGTTGTTCTCTACAAATTTGACAAAATATAAGTGACTTACTCTTTATCATACACCTTTTTCCATTCGTTTGGAGTAGCTCCCCTTTCCTTTTGTCCTCATCCTGTTTGTCATCCCGAACCATTTCCCCTAGTGTGTGGTCAATTTGCTTGATGTACTCACTGGAATAATAGAACAACTCATATACTATGTACCTCTTCACCATAGATCCATATGGTTTTTCCCTTTGTCAAACAAACCCCTTCAATTTTTTTATGTACCTATGTAAGAAGAACATCCAACAACATGAGAGCACACCAAATAATTCAACCTCATCAGGTAGGTGAATTAGAATATGGACTTGTAAGTCCATAAAATTCATGGGTGATTTATTCTCAAACATATAAAAAATCTCATTTATCTCTCAATGCCACTGTGGAATTTTATCCATATGAATCTCCTTTGATGTGATCCAACGTACAAATGAAAATAATTTTGATATGGAACATCACAAGTCCTGGGGGAAGTCATGGTTCACATAATTACACTACAAAATAGACACACACATTGTTAATTTCAATAAAATTGTGAGTGCATAATATATTTGTACCAACACTATAGAAGAAGAATCATGTATTCGACATACATACACTTAGAAGGTTCAAATGGTCATGTGATTTCAACCCCAACAAATTCCCTTCTACAATGAAGCAACATCGTAAAGTCAACCCATATAAAGAAGGTTCCTTCACACCCAATATAATATCCTTTAGAAAGATCATATTTCTTCAAAATCCATGGGACATCACCTTCTTTAAAAGGCTAAGAGGGATCAACCTCTCCTCTACTTTCTTTTCTTGGCCAATGTATGTTTTTAGTAATCAAAGCAATACAATCTCTCCTAACAACCAATGTGTCACTTTTATTCAATGATGTGTGCCTCTTTAAAGAATATGAAACATTTTTTAATATATACATGAGATCTAGTAAGTGGCCAATCTTAAGATACTCCCAATATGAAAGATCATAAAATACAGATTTCTTTTTCATCCCAATGGGAATTTTCTCAACACAGGTATCAAAAAATTCATGATCATAGAACATAGGTTCCCCATTTGAATAAAACAATTCTACCATTTCTTTCTCCTTCTCTGTGTCATATGCCCTAATCCAATCTACCAATGTCATTATTTTAGGTCTTCGGGTTCTCTCTAGTTTACCATTGAAAGTAGATTCAACTATTCATAGGTGATTAGACCACCTAGCCTTTATAGAAGGTCCACAACATTGACATCCATGATACCCTTTTGTTATAGGACCTGCGATGTTATTGTATACATAACATGTTAGTGTCAAAATATAGTTGCACCAAATTAAGTATGCCAAATAACATTACATATATAAACAAATCAATCAACATGCTTACTAGACCAAACTCCTAGTCCTGGATAATTGTGCATGGTTTATGTACATATTCCATACACCGTAAAATACCTCTCCATTGGGATGGGTATTGATACATCATATACATTTATCTGTTCCCATAATATCTTAAATTCATTGATCAATGGTTGGAGGTAGACATCCATTCTCTTCACTTGTCTTTTACCCGAGACTATAAGAGCCAACATAAGATGTTCATTATTCATGGACAACCATGGGGGGGTATTTTTATTGATCACTACCATTTTCTAAACATAATAGTTGATGTTTTGGAGGGAAGAGGGGTTAACTCCAACCATGTATATGCTCAATCGTAGGCTCTGTACTTCATCTTTGAATTTATCAGGCCATGTACCCTCTATATGATTCATTTCTATTGAAGTTGTTGGTATTTTCATACCTCTTGGATCACTTCTATGTGAGGCATGCTACCCCTACAACATGGATAATTATTTTCAATGAAATAGCCTCTGAATCCTTGGAATTATAAGCATGTGCTTCAATATCTTATGATCGGGACCATGTGTCTTACCCTTGTTTTTTTTTATTTCTGGTACCTGTCATGCTCACATTCTAGACATATCTCTTTGGCCACATATTTGTTTATGTATAGAATACAATATTTCAGACATGCATGGTATGATATGTACTCAACACCCAACATTTTCAACATTTTATTTGCCTCTACATAGCTATTGGGCAATAAATTATCTCTCAGAAGTACCTTATCTTTGAGTAACTTGCAATTAGTCAGAAATAGAAATGTACATTGTCATTAATAAAGCATAAAATCAACCATTTTCTTCCTTCATTGTGTGATAAGATTCCTTAAACAATTAGGGGACTTGATGGTTAGTTACCTCAAAAGTGTCGAAAAACACTTGTTTGACATACCATACATTGCTTTCAAATTGTACAGTAACATTGTTGTCCCTAATTGGGTAGACTTTTATCCTCATTGACCAAAGAGAGGGGTGGTGGAAGTAGATTTCAGGATTTTGAAGAAGGTATCGATGACATGAACGTCATCCCCTAGTTCATTTTTATGGAATGCATGTAAAAACATTCCCTCCATGGCTTGGGTATCCCATAATAAATCATCCATACCAACCTCTATATCATTTCCTTCCCCCCCCACCATTTGAAGAACTAGTTTTACTATAGAGGTTTTGAATTGGCAACTCAAGATGTAGTGGGAATTGAATAGGTGGTTGATTCAACCATGTTCAGTATGATTCCTCTCAAAGTTGTGATCATTTAATAGCAATATCGTGACTTGAAAATGTCGTGGGGTGTAACGATATATGGTAGAAATGTCATTTAGCATTAAAATACTTATTTTAAAAATATTAAACATTACATCAATAATATTAATAACACAATACACTTAGTATGTTCAAACATTATACCAAACATTTATTAGAAGCATAGACTTTTTTTCCCAATAATAAACATGCAACCAACCACTTTATAAAACAGATGTCGAAATAATCAATACATTTACATTAGTTCCATTGTAAATCCAAAGATACAATTACTCAATCATTTTTTTCTTACGCCCTAAGGGGTGTCATAAAATAGATCCAATTCATGGTGTAATACTGTTGACCTAGGATGGTTGCTGGAAGATGGCATGTTACAATTGGTAGGGTAAAGCAATTGTCCATTTTCATCAAACATATGCCCGTGATATCTTTCTCTCGATTAGAGCTTGTGAAATTTTTGGATTACTGGAATATCTTGCGCATATGAACTCGATCCTAAATCAGGATCCTACAAAATTCAATGAACAATTATTTAACTACATGTGCATACATAACATAAATTCAATGAGATAAATGAATTATAAATAAAATCTAGACTTACTACAATCGACTAAGGAGAACTTGAATAACTTGCAATGATATGGAATGAGATAGAATTCGAAGAATTGACCATTTGATATTATAATGTTTTTCCTGCATTTGAGTCAAAACCATCATCTTTGGAAGCATAAAACAATCTAACTTCAAACAGAATTTCGAATGACTTTTAAAAGTTAACGATGCACCTAATTATATTATGATACCCTGATGTGTCTGTATATACAAAACACATAGGTGTGCTAAATCATGAGAGGCACCAAAGAGTGACCTCCATTATTGTCTCCACAAAACAAAACCACATGGTCATCTCTCAATGAACCTATGGCATACCACATGTGTTAATGGAATATTAAAGAATACACCTAATTTCACTAGATATTGATAAATACCTCACAAAATCATTTTATAGAACCCCCTCCCAATACCCACTTTATAAAACAAATGTCAAATTAATCAATACATTTACATTAGTTCCGTTGTAAATCCAAAAATAAAATTACTCAATCATTTTTTTCTTACACCCTAAGGGGTGTCATAAAATAGATCCAATTCACAGTGTAATATTGTTGACCTAGGATGGTTGCTGGAAGATGACATGTTACAATTGGTAGGGCAAAGAAATTATCAATTTTCATCAAACATATGCCTGTGATATCTTTCTCTTGATTAGAGCTTGCGAAATTTTTGGATTTTGGAATATCTTGCGCATATGAACTTGATCCTAAATCAGGATCCTACAAAATTCAATCAACAATTATTTAAATACATGTGCATACATAACATAAATTCAATGAGATAAATGAATTATAAATAAAATCTACACTTACTACAATCAACTAGGGAGAACTTGAAGCACTTGCAACGATATGGAATGAGCTAGAATTCGAAGAATTGACCATTTGATATTATAATGTTTTTCTTGCATTTGAGTCAAAACCATCATCTTGGGAAGCATAAAACAATCTAACTTCAAACAGAATTTTGAATGCCTTTTAAAAGTTAACGATGCACCTAATTATATTATGACACCCTGATGCGTCTGTATATACAAAACACACAGGTGTGCTAAATCATGAGAGGCACCAAAGAGTGACCTCCATTATTGTCTCTACAAAACAAAACCACATGGTTGTCTTTCAATGAACCTATGGCATACCACATGTGTTAATGGAATATTAAAGAATATACCTAATTTCACTAGATATTGATAAATACCTCACCAAATCATTTTATAGAACCCCCTCCCAATACCCCACTTTATAAAACAAATGTCGAATTAATAAATACATTTACATTATTTCCATTGTAAATCCAAAAATAAAATTACTCAATCATTTTTTTCTTACGCCCTAAGGGGTGTCATAAAATAGATCCAATTCATGGTGTAATACTGTTGACCTAGGATGGTTGCTGGAAGATGGCATGTTACAATTGGTAGGGTAAAGCAATTGTCCATTTTCATCAAACATATGCCCGTGATATCTTTCTCTTGATTAGAGCTTGTGAAATTTTTGGATTACTGGAATATCTTGTGCATATGAACTCGATCTTAAATTAGGATCCTACAAAATTCAATGAACAATTATTTAACTACATG
This sequence comes from Picea engelmannii, assembly GCA_009831015.1. Taxonomy (NCBI): domain Eukaryota; kingdom Viridiplantae; phylum Streptophyta; class Pinopsida; order Pinales; family Pinaceae; genus Picea; species Picea engelmannii. The sequence continues at coordinate 103,095 of ML785974.1, forward strand.
TGCATACATAACATAAATTCAATGAGATAAATGAATTATAAATCAAATCTAGACTTACTACAATTAACTAGGGAGAACTTGAAGCACTTGCAACGATATGGAATGAGCTAGAATTCGAAGAATTGACCATTTGATATTATAATGTTTTTCCTACATTTGAGTCAAAACCATCACCTTGGGAAGCATAAAACAATCTAACTTCAAACAGAATTTCGAATGAATTTTAAAATTTAATGATGTGCTTAATTATATTATGACACCTTGATGCATCTATATATACAAAACACACAGGTGTGCTAAATCATGAGAGGCACCAAAGAGTGACCTCCATTCTTGTCTCTGCAAAACAAAACCACATGGCCATCTCTCAATGAACCTATGGCATACCACATGTGTTAATGGAATATTAAAGAATACAACTAATTTCACTAGATATTGATAAATACCTCACAAAATCATTTTATAGAACCCCCTCCCAATACCCACTTTATAAAACAAATGTCGAATTAATCAATACATTTACATTAGTTCCTTTGTAAATCCAAAATTACAATTACTCAATCAGTTTTTTCTTACGCCCTAAGGGGTGTCATAAAATAGATCCAATTCATGGTGTAATATTGTTGACCTAGGATGGTTACTGGAATATGGCATGTTACAATTGGTAGGGTAAAGCAATTGTCCATTTTCATCAAACATATGTCTGTGATATCTTTCTCTTGATTAGAGCTTGCAAAATTTTGGGATTACTGGAATATCTTGCGCATATGAACTCGATACTAAATCAGGATCCTACAAAATTCAATGAACAATTATTTAAATACACGTGCATACATAACATAAATTCAATGAGATAAATGAATTATAAATAAAATATGGACTTATTACAATCAACTAGGGAGAACTTGAAGCACTTGAAACGATATGGAATGAGCTATAATTCGAAGAATTGACCATTCAATATTATAATGTTTTTCCAACATTTGAGTCAAAACCATCATCTTGAGAAGCATAAAACAATCTAACTTAAAACAGAATTTCAAATGACTTTTAAAATTTAACGATGCGCATAATTATATTATGACACCCTGATGCGTCTGTATATACAAAACACACAGGTATGTTAAATCATGAGAGGCACCAAAGAGTGACCTCCATTATCGTCTCCACAAAACAAAACCACATGGTCATCTCTCAATGAACCTATGGCATATCACATTTGTTAATGGAATATTAAATAATACACCTAATTTCACTAGATATTGATAAATACCTCACAAAATAATTTTATAGAACCCCCTCCCAATAGCCCAATTTATAAAACAGATGTCAAATTTATCAATACATTTACATTAGTTCCATTGTAAATCCAAAAATACAATTACTCAATCATTTTTTTCTTACGCCCTAAGGGGTGTCATAAAATAGATCCAATTCACGGTGTAATATTGTTGACCTAGGATGGTTGCTGGAAGATGGCATGTTACAATTGGTAGGGTAAAGCAATTGTCCATTTTCATCAAACATATGCCTGTGATATCTTTATCTTGATTAGAGCTTGCGGAATTTTGGGATTACTAGAATATCTCGCACATATGAACTCGATCCTAAATCAGGATCCTACAAAATTTAATGAACAATTATTTAACTACACATGCATACATAACATAAATTCAATGAGATAAATGAATTATAAATAAAATCTA
>ML785974.1:113574-134908 GCA_009831015.1 Picea engelmannii
TTGAATTACATGTAATAAGAAGTTAGTAAATACGAATTGTTATAATATTATAAATCTTCTCTTTTTTGGTTTCACTATGGATTTATTCAAGTTTTATGCTTTACATATGGCTCCTTCAATTTAAACTATGAATATTTACTTTCCATTTGATCATTATTTTGAATTTTTTTTTCACAATTTCGTTGCTTCATATTGCATGTTTTTTTAGTTATACTTTCTGACAAAGTTAGAGTTGCAATTGTATGGCTGGATTCCCTGGTTTTATTAGTCCCTGCCTTGCGCGAGGGACTATAGAAACGGCCTTGCGGTTAAACCGAGTATTATGAACATAAACATGGCGAGTATGGGATAAATGAGGAGAACAAGGTGACGAGCGTAGATGGTCCATGATACGATAATGTTAGCGTGTAACAGGAAATGATAAGAATCCCTTTCATTCCATCCCCTAGATTTTTAAGGAACATATTCATGGCGATCTCACTCTGCAATCTCATAAGGATTTCTTTCTACACTGATTAGTCAATCTAATTCTAGCACTGGAAAAACAACTCCCTCCACGTTGCGCTCTGAATAGGATTTGTCTTTCAATCGCCAAAGGAGAGTTTCTCTGCGATTGCTCCATCCATCCACCTAGCTCTCTGAGTGGTGTAGTTAGTGTCACACAACAGAGGTCCCCATGTTGAGTCTGGTCTACAGAAAAATTCACTCTGACTGTTACAAGGGACTATACTAACGTTGCTTTTAAGACTATAATTATTTTCCCTTCTCTCTGATTTTTCGCGTTCATGGCTCAGTTTCTCGCGTCGTTTCCTTTCAACCATGACGTGGTTATGTCTATTACCTAACACTTTATTTGCTAGATGCATCTACATAATTGTGGTTAATATCTGAGATGCATCTATGATTATTCCCTCCATAATTACTTTGAAGAAGCTTGCAAAGTAATTACTCTCAGGCTTGGAAACTGTCGTTGGAAGCTTCAGATTACAGGGATAGCCCGTGAAGTACGTGTTAGATTCATAAGCCAATTTTTTCTGATATCCCATCAATGCTTCCAGCTCTTTTGTGTCATAGCACTGTCCTAAAATAGTTGGATCTTCCATCCCCTACAAAGACAGTAGATATAACTGTAAGCTTTATCATCCAAATAAATACAATAACTTCCATTCAACCATTGTTATGATTTCTTTTTGAAAAGGGAAACATCAAAACTTGGCTCAATGTAAGGAACGCACGAATGAACGTAAGGAATGAACACGTGGATTATGTAATAAACGCATGGCCTATAAATTATTAATTTGGGTAGGAAGCTTGCACTTAACTAATGTAGGATATACAAAGATAAAGTCTTGGTTTGTCAAAATATTCTCTTTGCAGAGACACTGAAAAAAAGTTGCTTTGAACATGCTAGAAAGTATGGGAGCGCTCACTCAAACAACCACCTATTGATTTTTATAATGGCCCAATCTATCTAGTGCAACTTTTGCAAGTATTATGGAAAATGGTAAAACCCGTACAACTGCCTTTCCTCAGAGAGAATACCATCGTCTTTTGCAATCTGTCTCTATTCGTCTCTGTGTGCGGGTCACAAGGGCCAAAAGTGATACTCCACTTGGAAATAATGGAGCACTAGTTAGTTATGTAGATGAACTCTACCTAGTGTTTAATGTAGATCCTATTTTCTTGTTGTTTGTTTTAACTGCCTAAGTAGACTGCAGTCCTATATTATGATGTAATCTGTCTTCATTGAATAATAGATTGTGAGCATAGCCTCACTTGAGTGGTTTTCTCATAATTCTAAGTTGGTATCAGAGCTTCATTGGAGATCCGAGAGAACCAGCTCCCTGAGGCGAGATCCAAAGTACAAGATCTCGAATTTATTTGAGAAAAAACACTAGCACTCCCTTTTCAGTGTTAGAGGAGTGTCGACGCACTCACACTTGAGAAATTAAAAATTTCAGGGTCCTCGCACTCACGTTGTATGCGTTTAAGAGCACTAAAGCACTAGCGCTCCCCCCTCCACTCTCCAGGATCGTTGTTAGCTTTTACCAATGCTCCCCCTTCGATATTATAGGCGCGCTAGCTCTCCCCTTCCTTAGTCTGAGGAGCGCCGACCATTTTCCTTGGAAATTCTAAGTCTGTGAAGCGTGAGTTTTATGTTTGGAGTCAGGAAGCTTAGGTTGAGTTTGTGGGAAGCAATCAAGGTCATTACCTGCATAACCAGAGCTACTTTACAAATTTAGTGTATCATGTCAATAAGGCTGCTAGTTTCTGTTGAACTTGCTCAGCACTGAGACATGGAGACATTCTGGGGAGGATTTGTTGAGATGTCCCTCACCTCAAGTTGGAAGTCGGCGAGAGAATTATGGCCGCTAATCATGAATGCGGTGTGTAGTTTGACTGTTCTTTTGTGGAAAGAGTGAGTGATTTTGAAGCGTGAGTCTTTTTGGAGCATTGAAAAAGGGTGCGTGAGTCTTTTTGGAGAATTGAAAAAGGGTGCCACGATTTCTTATGCAAATGATGGAAGGGTTAAACTTTTAGATCACTTTATAAATCGTGAGGGAGTTATAATTTTTTTATGAAAGTGGATATTTTTTTGTGAGGTATAAACTTTTTATTAAAGTGGATATTTTTTGTGAGGTATAAACTTTGTCATTTGTGAGGTTTATTGTGTGGACATTTGTTTTATGAAAACAAAAGTTTGGGAATTCAGAAATCCAGCACATGCACCCGGAGAGGAAGGGTGCGTTGAGGTTATTTGTGTATTCTTTGTGATTCACCGCCTTCAGGATTGAAGTGTGTTTGGTGATACAAGGATCCATTGACTGGTTGGACGAGCAGACATTTGCAGAGATGGCGAATCCTCTGGAAAAGACCTACCTCAAGGAAGCCAACAAATTAGATGGCTCGAGTTTCATTAACTGGAAATTAAAAATGAAGACCCTAATGGAGGGATATGGTGTCTGGACGATTGCAAAGGGAGATAAAGTGAAACCTAATGCAGCTGCAGGTGCGACAACAGCACAAATCCAAGATTGGGATAAGCTCAAAAACAAGGCCAAGGTATTGTTGCGTATGTCTGTTAAAGATAGCATAATTCCACATATTAGAGATGCTAAAACTTCTGTTGAAATGTGGACAACGCTTAAATCTTTATATGAAACTAGCAACAAAAATCGTATTCTGTTCCTGGAAACTAAATTGCTAGGCATTAAGATGGATGGAAATGAAACTCTTAGTTCATTTTTGGGTCACATTAAAGAGGTGAAAGACAAGCTAGTAAATATAGGAGAAACAGTTTTCAACGTTGATCTTGTCACAATTACCTTAAATGGTATGCTAGAAGACTATCAGATGTTCATAATAGGTCTCGCAGCAAGGGGGAAACCTCCTACTTTTGAAGAATTGACAGGTATTTTTCTGCAAGAGGAAGAGAGGCACGCGAATTTGGAGCCTCGGAATTCATATTTGGCACTGTGGTCAAATAAGAGATCCCCGAGAGGGAGATCAGGAGAAATAGGTAGAGGAGGCACTTCATCGCAGAGAAGACAATTTCCAAGGCTGAATCAAGGCATGCCATCTAACATGAATGAGTCAAAGAGTTGTTTTTATTGTGGTCGACCTGGACATCTTATTAGAGACTGTCATAAGAAGAAGAGTGATGAGGCTAGGAATAAACCTAGAAAACATTCAAGTCATTATGTAGAAGAATCTTCAAATCATGATCTCAGATTATTTATTGCTAGCGATGATATTGATGAACCCCTAAATTTTGATTCACGAGATCTTAGACTTTTTGTGTCAAATGTTTCTTTGTCTGTCGAAACGGATGATATTGATGCCTGGTTTGTGGATTCTGGAGAATCAGTACATATGACATGTAATAAGAAGTGGTATGCTAATTTTAAAGAAACACATAATGGTGCCATCATATATCTTGGAGATGACCACGCTCATCAGATCAAGGGATACAAAGACATTCTAGTAACATTACTGAATGGTACTATTTGTCACATTCACAATGTTGTGTATGTGCCAGGAATAAAGAAAAAATTGATCTCTGTGTCCACCATTACAGATCAGAACTTGAAGGTTGAATTATTCAAGAATTATTGCATAGTGAAGGATCCGCTGGACCAATACATAACTATTGCAACGAGAGTCAGAGAAGGAGGACTATACAAGCTTGATGTTACCAGCAAAGAACATCGTTCATTGACTTCTGCAACTATGCCAACAGAGAGTCTTTGGCATCAAAGGTATGGCCACATCAATCATCAAAATTTATTGCTATTACAGAAACATAATATGGTTGAAGGACTTTCCATGTTGAAGAATGAGAATGTTGCTTGTGAAGGGTGTGCATTAGGAAAGATACACAGAGATGAATTCCCCTCTAATCCTGATAGGAAAAATAGAGATGTGTTAGATCTTGTGCATACTGATGTTTGCGGACCTATGCAAAATAGGTCTTTAGGAGGTGCATTTTACTTTCTGTTATTTATTGATGATTGCACGAGATACACATGGTTTTATTTCCTTAGAAGAAAAGGTGATGTTTTTTAGTACTTTAAAGAATTTAGAAACATGGTGGAAAAGCAAACATGAAAATCCATCAAAATCCTCCATTCAGATCAAGGGGGAGAGTATAAGTCAGGGGACTTCATCAAATATTGCAAAGATCATGGAATAGTACAACAGTTTACAATACCCCACACTCCACAGCAGAATGGAGTGGTTGAAAGGAAAAACAAAACTCTGGTAGAGTGTGCATGCAATATGATGAAAGGTAAGAATCTCTCAAATACATTTTGGGTTGAAGCCATAAACACTGCAATTTATTTAAAGAATAGAAGTCCAACAAGGTGTCTTGATAATATTACTCCTTTCGAAGCCTTGTATGGTTCCAAACCTACAGTTCATAATTTGAAAGTATTTGGGTGTAAGGCTTTTGCACATATTCCAAAGGAGAATAGGAAGAAATTGGATGCTAAAGCCATTAAATGTATTTTCATAGGGTATTGTTCTAAATTCAAAGCATACAAACTATTTGATCCTTCTACTCACAAAGTATTGCGAGTAGAGATGTACTTTTCCATGAGCAGGAAGTAAGAAATCATGATGACACCAGTCATGAGGAATGGCATAGACTTCTTGATGAAGGAGTTAAAGAAGAGCAGCAACAGCAACAACAACCACAATTGCAACAACAACCACCACAACAACAACCATAACCGAAGAGACAACAACAACAAGAAGAAGAAGGACTCAGTGATATGGACACTTCAAGCAGTGACAGTTCACCTAGAGGCGAAGACAGATCTTCACAAAGTGGGGAGGAAGATAATCAATTGAGAATATCTTCATGACAGGTTCGGCTCCCTGAGAGGTGTTAGTACTCAGTTTACAGTTTTAAATTTTGGACTTTTGGTTACGATAGACACACTACTGGAATAGTGAATTTCTTGTAGTGCCATCATAAAGTATCATCTCACTTCCTAAAAATCCTATAATTATTAGTCAGCAATGCAACATGGAGGAAAATCCACAACATGTTTTCCAGGTTAAGCTATATGTCAAAGTTTATAGTTTCACATAGCGAGCAAAGATTGGTGGCACATATATATGAGAAGAGATTTGTTTTTATATTTTAAAACAAATCTAACCCGAAGGCAAGCTCCTGCTCCAATGCTCCAGTACCATGTGACCTAAACAGCTACAAAACACATATCATTATTAGCACAATCGTTGAGATTGGATTTGCTCATATTCATGATTCCTTAAATAGAGATGTCTCAATATATGATGACCTAGATGCACTAAGAGTATTAGTGTCTTAAAAGAGTAATGTAGAGATAAACACATAGTTGTTTCACAAATACAAAACCTAGTCCCATTATTTTCTTAATAATCAACATGGTGAAGGCACATTTTTGCAGCGGAAGAATTCATCTTGTATAGAATCAAAGGAGGTTAATGAAGGAAAGTTGGTTCATAGTCTGCCTTGTTTACATCAGTTTCATACCTCATGCATTGATTCATGGTTGTGGCAAGAGACAACTTGACACTAAAACTATGCGCCAAATGTTCAATACTAAAAAACGCGTTCATTAACAGTCACAACACTTCAACAAAAAGTGCCAGGAGGATGCAATTTTTGTATGGGATTGAAGGTTATATGCCGAGTGCAATGCTACGAGTAGCAGCAGTATTATCTACAATGCGCAAAGAAGAAATTTCATATTTGCAAGAATAAGTTTGATGAAACATCTAATGCTAGGTCGGCGTGAGATTGTAAATGGACAGGCAACACCGCATCAGATTTTAAGGTAAATCTTAGAGTATGCAAGAAATGCCAGGATAGATTTGTCCATCCTTTTTGTGCTCTTAAACAACCAAGGTTCATGTCAGATCTAGGTTTTTAGATTCCTAGGGGCTATGATCCTTTTGCTGATGCAAATATTGAAGATTTAGGTGTTGGATCTAAAGAATACGTTCATGTGCGCATACAACAATGCAACAGTAGAAAGAGTCTGACAACTTTGCAAGGTTTGAGGAAGGAATTCAGTTATAACAAAATTCTCAAAGACCTCAAGAAAGAATTATGTTTCAATGGTACTGCTATGAAAGATCCTGAACTTGGGCAGGTGATTCAACTACAGGGTGATCAGCAAAAAAATGTTTCAAATTTACTTGTACAGGTCGACATTGTGAGATGCTTCGATGCACTGCAATACATTTCATGTTTGACAAATTTTGAAGTGTATTCCACAAATTCTTTTGCAAGTAGAGCACCTCGAAGGATAATTTTATCATTCAAATCTAAACTCAGATTTTGAGGCATAAATCAGCAACCAACAGTTTTAAAGGATTTGGTGATAGCACTTGTCAGGTAGCAGTTGGTAACTGAGAAATCTCTTTTCCAGGTTTCCAGGTAGATGAAGTGGCATTCATTCCATATCCTCATTCGAATATAATTCAAACACTAAATACATAAAAGAGGCAGAGTATTCCAACAACTCCAGATTTATAGTGGTCAATTAAAGGTTGATTCCATATTTCTAGGCAGATGAAGTGGCAGTCAAGGACATCTTTTCCAGACTTCCTATAGTTAATTTGAGATGTTTTTATTTTTAGTTTAGAGTTAGTTTTTATTTTTCAAATAAAAAATTGAAACAAATTAATCCTGTAAGAGGTATAAAAGGAGACATAGGAGATCTAAGTGCAGAGGGGGGAAGCCCGAGAGGGTAAGGCCTGAGAAGATATTGATGAAATAACATCCGGTCTGAGTTATTGTAAGCCTAAGGGTATTGTATTTCTGTGATCGCTTCTAAAATTGGAGATCTATGACATTTGCTTTATCAGATCATGATTTATCTTGTCTAAACATTGTTTTTCCATCTTCCTTGTTTTACATTTTTTTTTTCGTATTACTTGAACGAATTGCAGACATTGAGAATCAATGGTTGTTCATGGATGATAGATTCCCAAGCGGTAAATATTTTGTCGTGACTACCTATTATCCGTGTGTTTTGTTTCAAGTACCGTTGCATCCATTTGACAAAGAGAATCTTGGTTTGATGAGGTGTTCTACTTTTCATTTATTCCCTATTCTTCTACTCATTTACATATAAACGTTTTATCTGATATACAATTTGATTGCCTTCGATCAATAGGGTGTTTACTTGACTCCATGCCCAATGGTGTTTTTATTGATCTGCATTTAGCCTGTTTCTCTTATTCTTTCTCTTTCCATCTACCTGATCCACCTTCTTTCAAAACCCAAAACACATCCTTATTTATAAAATCATTGCAATAATCGAAGATGTGCTAGGCTTGACCCTATAGCAGTCTAGGGGTAAATTCTAGCACTAACATCTTTTGGCACCGTTGTCGGGGACGAAGCAACGAATAAATCTTCCTTGGGAGAATGACAATGATTAGATCTGCTTCTTGATGGTGAACAAGAAGAGGATATGTGCTCGACTGCAGATCTTTCACCATGGTGACTCCACTATCTAAATATTAATAGGCGACTCCACTGAATCCAAATATGGAATCCTTTTTGGCTCAAAGGTTTGCCTTTTGTGAATTTTCAGATGTAGTTGGTTTTCCAAATCCAATGCTTAGCAGATATGAATGGGAAGGTATCCTTCATACATTTAAAGGCAGAGATTGGGAGGTTTCGGCCAAACATCTGCTGGATTTTCATGAGTTTATTCATGAACGTCGGATTGTGCATGAGGATGTCAAGATCAATCTTTTCAGATACTCGTTGAAGGGAGCAGCCCTCGACTGGTGCAGATCTCTTTCAGCTTCAAGTATTAACTCATTGACAAGTTTTCATAACGCTTTCAATATATTTTGTAAAGAAAAATTTTCAACTGAAAGTCTTTTTGAAAATTGTTGTAATGTATTTGAGAAGTATATTCAACAGAAAGTAGAGTTTTCCTCTGTTTGCAAGGATGAAAAGCATGTTAGTGAGGAAGACCTTCAAGATACCATAGATGATAGGAAAGATGATTGCATAATTGTAGATGCATTGGATCTTGTCCCTGATGCATCTGTTGTCTTAGATTTGAATGGAAAAGCTCATGTTTATGATGAGTATAAAAGACAAGTACTTCCTCAGCATATTGTTGTGGGTAAATCTGATAAATATAACAGTAGTGATGAAGGTTATAATCAACCTTCTATATTTATGGTGATAGAAGCTAATCATCAGATTTATGAAAACATTCTTCCCATTAGTCATGAACAATCAGAACCAGATTATGGAAGCCATACATCAGAAGTTGAAGTAAACATCGAGCAGAAAGAAAAGGTAACCATGTTTGGTTATCAATCTACTTCCTTTTTCTATGATCCGATGGCTATTTATATGGAGTCATTATTCTCAGAATTTTTCAGCCTTGCAAAGTTTCAAATCAAAGAAGATGGTGGTTTTAAATATGTGTTACAAGTTAAAATTGTGTTACACACAATGAAGTTTTCTTTGATCTTATTCTACATGCAAGGAGTTTTTACAGTCAGTTGGATGTTATCATTGTTTCATTGGAAACATGATTTCACTTGATCAAGTGACGATGTAATTGGTTAGAAGTAGGGCAGGAAATAAGCTCTCTTCTTGAGCATTTGTTTTTATAGTTTGCATAGTGTAATCAAGTTTGCAGCAAGAAGTTTGGTTTCAACATTTTGTTAGAGTTTGAATAAGTTGCAGAAGTTTGGGCTTGATTTGAAATGATATTGACTGACTCCACTAGCCTAATGAATTAGGCACAAGACAAAAGTTGTGGATGTCTGCATAGTGGAAGATTTGCAGGGTCAGGTTGCACAGATAAATAGAAATGATAAGGCACGTTGGTCTGCAAGTTCTTGATGTCCCATAGGGAGAACATCATCCCCAAAAGGAGCCAGTGTTAGTATTCAGTTTACAGTTTTAAATTTTGGACTTTTGGTTACGACAGACACGCTACTGTAATAGTGACGTTCTTGTAGCGCCATCATAAAATATCATCTCACTTCCTAAAAATCCTAGAATTATTAGTCAACAATGCAACATGGAGGAAAATCCACAGCTTGTTTTCCAGGTTAAGCTATATGTCAAAGTTTATAGTTTCACATAGCGAGCAAATATTGGTGGCACATATATATGAGAAGAGATTTGTTTTTATATTTTAAAACAAATCTAACCCGATGGCAAGCTCCCACTCCAATGCTCCAGTACCATGTGACCTACACAACTACAAAATGCATATCAGTATTAACACAATCGTTGAGATTGGATTTGCTCATATTCATGGTTCCTTAAATAGAGATGTCTCAATATACAATGACCTAGATGCACTGAGAGTATTGGTGTCTTAAAAGAGTAATGTAGAGATAAACACATTGTTGGTTCACAAATACAAAACCTAGTCCCATCATTTTCTTAATAATCAACATGGTGAAGGCACATTTTTGCAGCGGCAGAATTCATCTTGTATAGAATCGAAGGAGGTTAATGAAGGAAAGTTGGTTCATAGTTTGCCTTGTTTACATCAATTTCATACCTCATGCATTGATTCATGGTTGCGACAAGAGACAACTTGACACTAAAACTATGCACCAAATGTTCAATACTAAAAAACGCGTTCATTAACAGTCACAACACTTCAACAAAAAGTGCCAGGAGGATGCAATATTTGTATGGGATTGAAGGTTATATGCCGAGTGCAATGCTACGAGTAGCAACAGTATTATCTACAATGTGCAAATAAGAGATTTCATATTTGCAAGAATAAGGTTGATGAAACATCCAATGCTAGGTCGGCGTGAGATTGTAAATGGATAGGCAGCACCGCATCGGCTTTTAAGGTAAATCTTAGAGTACGCAAGAAACGCCAAGATAGATTCATCCATCATTTTTGTGCTCTTAAACAACCAAGGTTCATGTCAGATCTAGGTTTTCAAATTCCGGGGCCTATGATCCTTTTGCTGATGCAAATATTGAAGATTCAGGTTTTGGATCTAAAGATTACGTTCATGTGCACATACAACAATGCAATGGCAGAAAGAGTCTAACGACTTTGCAAGGTTTGAGGAAGGAATTCAGTTATAAAAAAATTCTCAAAGACCTCAAGAAATAATTATGTTGTAATGGTACTGCTATGCAAGATCCTGAACTTGGGCAGGTGATTCAACTACATGGTGATCAGCAAAAAAATGTTTCAAATTTACTTGTACAGGTCGACATTGTGAGATGCTTCGATGCACTGCAATACATTTCATGTTTGACAAATTTTGAAGTGTATTCCACAAATTCTCTTTCAAGTAGAGCACCTCGAAGGAAAATTTTAGCATTCAAATCTAAACTCAGATTTTGAGGCATAAATCGACAACCAATAGTTATAAAGGATTTGGTGATAGCACTTGTTAGGTAGGAGTTGGTAACTGAGAAATCTCTTTTCCAGGTTTCCAGGCAAATGAAATGGCAGTGATTCCATATCCTCATTCGAATATAATCCAAACACTAAATACATAAAAGAGGTAGAGTATTCCAACAACTCCATATTTATAGTGGTCAATTAAAGGTTGATTCTAGATTTCCAGGCAGATGAAGTGGCAGTCAAGGACATCATTTCCAGACTTCCTACAGTTAATTCAAGATATTTTTATTTTTAGTTTAGAGTTAACTTTTATTTTTCAAATAAAAAATTGAAACAACTTAATCCTGTAAGAGGTATAAAAGGAGACAGAGGAGATCTAAGTGCAGAGGGGGGAAGCCCGAGAAGATAAGGCCTAGGAAGATATTGATGAAATAACATCCAATCTGAGTTATTGTAAGCTTGAGGGCATTGTATTTCTGTGATCGCTTCTGACATTGGAGATCTATGGCATTTGCTTTATCAGATTGTGATTTCTCTTGTCTAAACATTGTTTTTCCATCTTCCTTGTTTTACATTCTGTTTTGCGTCTTACTTGAACGAATTGTAGGCATTGAGAATAAATGACTGCTCATGGATGATAGATTCCTGAGCGGTAAAGATTTTTTCGTGACTACCTATTATCCATGTGTTTTGTTTCAAGTATTGTTGCATCCATTTGACAAAGAGAATCTTGGTTTGATGAGGTGTTCTACTTTTTGTTTATTTCCTATTCTTCTACCCATTTACATATAAATGTTTTATCTGATATACAATTCGATTGCCTTCGATCAACAGGGTGTTTAATTGACTCCATGCCCAATGGTGTTTTTATTGATCTACATTTAGCTTGTTTCTCTTATTCTTTATCTTTCCATCTACCTGATCCACCTTCTTTCAAAACCCAAAACACATCCTTATTTATAAAATCATTGCAATAATCAAAGATGTGCTAGGCTTGACCCTATAGCAGTCTAGGGGCAACTTCTAGCACTAGCAAGAGGTATAGATATTATGCCCTAATGAGTAGCATTTCAAATGTCATAGAACCCATGAGTTTTAATGAAGTCAATGAACATGATGAATGGAGAAATGCAATGGAGGAAGAATATGAATCTATAATGAAAAATAATACTTGGGAATTGACTGAATTATCTAAAAATAAAAAGCCCATTGGATGCAAATGGATATACAAACCCAAGTTTAAATTAGATGGTAGTATAGACAAGTATAAGGCTAGATTGGTGGAAAAGGGGTATTCACAAACATAAGGTATTGATTATGCTGAAACATTTTCACCAATAGCCAAATTGAATACTATCAGATTGTTAATTGCTTTAGCTACAAAGTACCATTGGAAGCTACACCAATTAGATGTTAAATATGCATTTTTGAATGGTGAGTTAAAGGAGGAGGTTTGCCTTACTCAACCTAAAGGGTTTGTGGAACATGGACAAGAACACTTACTGTGTAAGTTAAAGAAACCATTGTATGGACTAAAACAAGCACCTAGGTCATGGTATGAGAAGATAGACTCTTTCTTTCTTCAATAGGGTTTTATGAGGAGCAAGAGTGATCCAAATATGTATACCAAATTTGATGAGTGGGGGTATATAGTATTGATTTCCTTATATGTTGATGATTTAATAATTACAGGAAATGCAGGGAAATTAATTGATGAAATCAAGAACCAGTTGTCACAATTTTTTGAAATGAAAGATCTTGGTGAGTTACATTACTACCTAGGTCTTGAAGTTTGGAGAAATGCAGGCCAAACTTTTGTTTGTCAGAGTAATTATGTCAGAGACGTACTTAAGAGATTTAAAATGGATCAGAGTAAATCTTCTATTGTTCCCATGCAACAGAATGTGAAACTTTCTTGTGATGATGGTTCGAAGGAGGTGAATGGCACTATGTATAGACAGATGGTGGGTAGTTTGAATTATCTCACCACAACCAGACCTGATATTGCACATTATGTGAGTGTGTTAAGTCAGTTAATGGTGAAACCTCAAGAAAACCATTGGAATGCAGCAAAGGTGGTACTCAAGTATCTAAAAGGAACACTTGATTATGGTACTAAATATACTGATGCATATGATGTTGAGTTGACAGGTTACTCAGATTCTGATTGGGCTGGCAATCTGGATGATCGAAGATCAACCAATGGATATGTGTTTGGCATTGGATCCAGGATTTTTTCATGGAGCAGTAAAAAGAAGCCTACTGTATCTTTGTCTTCTACTGAAGTAGAATATACAGCCTTGTGTACAACAACTTGTGACGTTGTTTGGTTGAGAAGACTTCTTCAAGATGTTGGAGAAGAACAAAAGGAACCTACAAAAATAAAATGTGATAATCAAAGTTCAATCAAGCTGGCAAATAATCTAATTTATCATGCAAGGACAAAACATGTTGATGCTCAGTTTCATTTTGTTAGAGAAAAGTTGCAGTCCGGTGAAATATCTCTTATGTATTGTAATACTTGTGAAAATACTACTGATATTTTCACTAAGCCTCTTGGAAAGATTAAGTTTGAGTTGTTTAGGGAGATGTTAGGTGTAGAAGTAAATCCATTCTCCATTAAGGGGGAGACTTGGAAATAATGGAGCACTAGATAGTTACCTAGACAAACTCTACTAGTGTTTAATGTAGATCCTATTTTCCTGATGTTTGTTATAACCGCCTAAGTAGACTAGAGTCCCATATTATGATGTAATTTGTCTTCATTGAATAATAGATTGTGAGCGTAGACTCACTTTAGTGGTTTTCTCATAATTCTAATTACTCCTTCATCTCATCTCTGATAACTAACAAAAATTAAAAAAATCTCTTTGTATTTTAAAATTTTGATTAGATTGTGATGTAGTTACACTCTACTATTTTTAAAGGACTCAATAACAAATTACAATAGACTTCCAGTGGTACCACTCTACTACTGTTTTAAGCTGCTCAAGCGTCCTCTAAACTACCTATATGATATATCAATCCTCATCTGATACAAAGAAACAAACACAAAATCCAAAAATTAATTTTACAACCAGGTTTGAAAATACCAAAAACCAGTTTCAGAACAACTTAGACAGAGCATTCTTAATGTTGTATAATTACATTAAATCCTTATATATATATATATATATATATATATATATATATATATATATATGACCCTACCTACCTTCTGTAACTATCAACAAACTCTATAGACTGTAGACTAAAAATCTCTATAAAAAGCTGATAAAGATCCCAAACTGGAAGAATCAAGCATGAACTATCCCCACAAAGTCCAGTGCACTATCTATCCCAAATTAATAGTGCCTGGGGAGCTTTCCTATATAATAATATACTATGGAAAAAATCCTCTGGCATACCCTATTGCTAAAGTATGTGCAAATAAGGCTCAAGCTGATGTGAAGACTTAAGCAACGAAAAAACAGAAATTGATTGATTTTATTTTATTTTTTAGGTAGAAAGAAAAGATGTTTTTTTTAGCAAAACATAAATTGATTTTGATTTTTTTAAATATACATATAGTTCACACTTTGTATTCTTGGAAATTTGTTCATATTAAATGTACGATAATACTAATGCAAAAGCAAACGTTCAAATATTATGTGTGAGAAATTATTTTTCAACTAGTGTTAATATTTAAAATCCTTGAAATCTATGTAATCAGACACAAAACATTTTATTGATTAATGACACACAACACGACGTTGATACCAACTCCACAAGGCACCACGAGATCGATCCCAAACACTAAAGAATATAAAGAATGATGAGATCAATCCAGAACACTACAGAATAACAATCCCACTCAGGGTTGAAACTTGAGGGACAAATGCAAGAATCAAGGTGGTTTCAAATCCTGGCTTGACACGAAAAACACTTCATAGAACCATACCACCGACTTTACAAAGTATGGTCAGTAATAGATTACACACGGACTTTCATAAAATTATTAGGCGAGTGGTCTTACCTTGGACTAAGGCAGTGTCTAACTCAATTTTTCATATGACACTAAGGACTAGGGTGAGGAATAGCGGGGCTTCCAAAGACTAATCCCAGGTTGAGTTGTTGCTACACCAAGAGAAACTCTTTCTTTCCAATTTTAACTTATTCGCCCCATGTAAAGACAACCTGTATCTTTTGGAGGATCATCGCTAAGCCTCGAGGAGCATATCCCCAATACAAAACATACATGGATGAGCCATATTACTTCTTAAAATACTCTGTATTCATAATGAGCTCCATAATGGCTTCTATCATAACATCTCTTCCTCTTTGCAAGCACCACCTATATTGTCCAGATATTATAGCAGGGTTTTGCTCTAATGCATCCATTGCATCCCGACAATCACTGTACATATTGTTGATATCGTTTGCACTCCAATCACTTGTAGGGCTTGGGAGTCCTGTCGCTGGTTGTCAGGAACCAACGATGTCCCCTGTAAATACAGTCTCTAAATGTTGAACAAACTTTGCTATGCCTAGAGGAGCATCTCTCCAATACATCACATACTTGCTTGAGGAATATTGCTTCTTAAAATATCATATATTCATAATCAACTCCATCATCCTTTCTATTATATCTTCTCTTCCTCTTTGCAAGAGACACTTATATTCTTCATATACCAGAACGGAGTTGTTTAAGCCTCCCATGGCATCCTAAAAATGGTCATAAAAAGTTTTGATTTTTCTTCACTCCAATTAGTTGTAGGTTTTGGAAGTGCCATTTTCTCCCTCCACACCTCAAAAAAACTATCTTAAAACTAGAATTATTATCCCAGTTTCAATTTTTTAACTTTAAATTTGTTAACCATTAATAAAAACTATAAAACAATTAATTCAGTTTCAAATTTTTAACTTTACATCTTTAATAATTAATAAAAACTATAAAATAATTAATTTAATTTCAAATTTTTAACTTTAATTTTTTAACAATTAATAAAAACTATAAAATAATTAATTTAGTTTGAAAATTTTAACAATTAATAGCATTTTCTCATATATATATATATATATATATATATATATGGATTTTGAGATAGTCTATATACCCTCATCACTCAAAATTAAACTAAGCTATTTTTCCGCCATGTGGAAAAGAACCGACCCATTGGACATGGTCGATAAAATAAATGCAAATAAATGTTCAATAATCATCTGCTAGTGATAATTTCCATGGTGATTTTGAACGTTACCGCTTGTTATGTTTGTATTAATACACCTATCACCCATACTAAACGCATAATACACATGTCGCGATCGCAAGCACATAAATATATGAACTAGGCAGGGACTAGTTGCTTTGTAGCTATTTCCCTTGTTAGAATCTAGCATTCTAGAGCTCATTTCAAAACAAAAATAAGAAGTTACACTCTATTCCTTATTGTTACACGATTTAAATTACATGGATTTCCATTTTGAATAGTATAATTTATTCTTTAAGGAATATTGTTTAATTATGAGGCGCTACCATTAATTATATATATATATATATATATATATATATATATATATATAACCCATTTTTTGTTTTTTTAGTACTTTGAAAAATCTATTGGAATTTAGAATGATGTGGAAGATGCATGACGAATTTGACATTTTTTCTAGATTCAGGCATGACTCTAAATCAAGAGTGGTCAACTCTAAGTTGGATCTTGTTCTGCTTGTCCCTAAAATTGGTAGTTCCATTTTGGATTCAATGACTAACAAGGATGGAAGCTCTACACTATGTTAAAGGAAAAATAATGGATGTAAATATGTGAATGTTTTGTTTGTATGATTGAAGAAATTTTGGTAGCGATGAGATTCGAATCCCCATATATTCTTCATGAAATATACTCTATAATGAGCCATCGAGCACTTTTGAACCACACATTTCACAATATTTTACTAATTTGGTTTTCTAGTGACTTTTGTTTATGATGTTTTTATTTCCCCTTTCTATTTTCCATTGAAAGTTTTCCATGGACAATTTCGTTGTATCTACATGTGAATGATTTTTTATCATTTGGCTACAATTGATTTTCTAGTCTTTATTTTTAAGGTTCTAAGAGATGCATCTCACAATAAAAGTTGAGTGGTGTCGTTATTATGTGTTGAAACTTTAGCAATTGGAATGTTTTCCGTGCATAGTTGTGGTTATAGTTGAAGAAGTTGTAGAAATATAAATGGGTTCATATAAGTTCCTTTGTATCTCAAATGGAGTAGTACTACATTTCATAATTGCAAATTCATTTAAAATTTTTGTTCCTTGGAAGTTTTCTTTAGTCATTTATCTCATTCTTTGGATTTTAAATTTTAAATGTTAAAGTAAAATCCACTCCATTAGTTGGAATTCATTATTGGAGGTGAATACTATTAAATACCATACCATGATGATGTTATGAGTGCTTGAAAAAAACAAAAAATAAAAAATAAAAACTTGCCTGGTCATAAAGCATAGCTTGTATCTTTCATTCTTTACTATAAACACTTTTATTTTTTTTCTTCATATGTACATATCAATTCTATTTTTTAAATTTATATACCAATATATATCACTAGGATTCTAAAATGTTTTAGATCTTTGAGTTTACAAGGAATTACTCTTTCTTTTCAAAATGCATAGAGCAATCACAAGCTAAAGAATCATGGTAGAATGTCATAATCAAGACTGGAGAAATTCTCAAATAAGATATTTCTAATTGCAATATCTTTAAGGTTTTTTATAAAAAACATTAATGCAAAAATATTCTTTGAATCATTTTGACATTCCCATTCACTAGGTTATGGGGTATGCCAGTTAAATAGAGATCATGTACCAATTGAGTGTTAAGCCATAGATCAATTGCCATTATTATAGAGAATAAGATGCCTATCAGATCATTTTATATCTAGAACATAATCATGATCATAGGATTAGATAATTACAAATGTACACTAAAGAAACACACTTTACATAAAGACACATTAGACCAAATTAATCTTAACTAACACCTAAGTGTCTAAATATCCTAACATCCCCCATTAAGAACAACTTGACATAGGATTGATGGATTTACAAATGTAACAAAATATGAGAAGGAAGGAGGCATTAGAGCTTATACCTCTTTATTGACCACTCATGAACTCCTAACATAGATCAAAGTTAGGAAAACTACACTTTTATAAGAGACTTTGTGAAAATGTATTCAACTTCATTATTTGTAGGGAAAAGGAGCACTTTGAGCATGTGATCCTGAAGAAGATTTCTGATGAAGTGCATGTGTAGCTCAATGTGTTTTCTATGCTAATTTTGAATTGGATATTTCATGAGTTGAAAGGAAATTTGATTGTCACACCAGAGTGTGATCAGATGTTGCTATTGGAATCCAAAATCTGAAAGGATTTGTTGAAGCTATAAAGCTTCTTGAGTTGTACTAACCACTACTCAACACTGTTATAGCGTCAAATGCCACCTTTGAAGCATTGATGTTCTTTTTAGCCTTATCCCTATCCTCCTTACAGAAAACTATTCCCCATACCTCCTTGAGTCCTTCTAAGAAACAATATTTTGGAGGATGTACACCCCCTCATAGCTGTGCAACCCACTTACATGCGGGATACTTAAGGGACAGTCGTGTACATGCTAATAAATTCTCAAAAAATATAATTATGCCAAATTAATGATGAGTTACGATCTTGGTTAGTTTCCTAACTCCTTTTTATCATACTCAACTATCTCTAACCAACTAGAAACCGCATAAAAGAAGCATTCGCCTCATGGAGAAAGGTAATGATACTTTGCACATTCAAGTAAACACTTATTTGGCTATTCCCGATGAGTCTGTAATCCCATTCATCCCTGTTTTTGCTAGTTTATTGACCTAGAAACCCTTGTTTCCAACCTCCTTCTGATCACCAACTATTTTGCCAAGATTTTCCCTTTATACTCTCTTTGGGCATGTGGTAAATTATGTGTCAAGAAAATCCTTATAGCAGGAGTCGGGGTGGAGGAATATAGGATCTCTTTCGACAAGGAAGTGTTGCATCAGACAGGTAAAAGTTGTAACTACCTTGCTATTGTTCATTAATAATACATAAACCTCATTCCTTCGAAGTGTATTTGTGTTATTATTGTTCATATTTGCAATGCTTTTGTATACATTTTAGTAGAATACTAATTGTTTCGATCTTTTCTGTTATTTTTCATAGAACTAATAGGTAGTTATTATTATAACTCTCTCTCTCTCTCTCTCTCTCTCTCTCTCTCTCTCTCTCTCTCTCTCTCTCTCTATATATATATATATATATATATATATATATATATATATATAGATAGATATAGATATAGATATAGATATAGATATAGATATACTTGTTCAAGGTTCTTGCAGGTTGCAGGTTGCAGGGAATGATACCGAATGTTGAGATTCTACTGAGTTGTTTTTTATCTTTCTTCCAATAGTTAGTTATTTCTTTGAAATTCGGTTATTATATCTTAGTTTGGTATTCTATATGGAATGTTCTTCTTATATGGTCATTGGTATGCTGCAGTTATCCCACTGATGTATGGGATTTTTCTCGAAATGAAATACTCTACTTCTACTGAAGAAAGAGCAAGAGCATGTTGTTTTTTACAAGTCCAAGTGACAAGTCTAGAACCAAGACTGCATGAATAACTTGTAATAGATTTATGATCATTAGGGCCACCAACACAATTGGAATCAGTGAAACCAACCAACAAAGGAGCCCCCCCTGAACTATAATGTATCTCAAACTGAACTATACCTTGGATATACCAAAGTATCTTTTTTTCTTCTTTCCAGTGGATCCCGGGGATGTTTGCATATACTAGGCAACAAGACCAACAACAAAGGAATTATCATGATGAGTATGAGACAAATATAAAATAATACCAACTAGCTAATTGTTCAAAGTGACATCTATTTCAAGTGTATTACAGGTGGCAACACGTTTGACTCCATACTAGAATGGAGATGGGGTTGGTTTATAATATTACATGTGAAAGAGGTAAATAAGGTCACATGCATACTTAGATTGAGAAGGGAATATTCCTTTCTTAGTTTACAAGACTTGGAGGCCAATAAAATAATGCAAATGTCCTAAGTCTATCATTTCAAATTTATTCTTAAGGTTGGATTTCACATGTGTTAAAATCTTGGGGTCACTACCAATGATTATAAGGTCATCAACATGAAGAACAAGTATTATGATATAGTTGCCTACTTTCTTGGTATAGACATTGGGGTCAAAATGACATTTAGAAAATGTGGTGTCAAGAAGAAACCTATCCATTTTAGCATACCAATCTTGAGGACCACAAAGAGATTTATTAAGGTGATAAAATATGATGGATTCATTCTTAACATATCTAGGAGGTTGTTCCAGGTACATTTATCCTTGCAAATACCCATGAAAGAAGGCATATTTAACATCCATTTGATGGACCTCACATTTATATGAAGCAACAAGGCCTAGAAGAAGGTGGATGGAATTCATTTTGGCCACGCGGGAAAATGTTTCATTATAGTCAATCCCATCTACTTGAGAAAATCCTTTGGATCTAACCAATGTTTATGTATTTCAACACTTCTATCTAATACACACTTATTTTTATACACCTATTTACATCTGACAAGTTTTGTTCCTTTTGGAAGAGGTACAAGATCCCAAGTATCATTCACCATTAAGGAATGATATTCTTCATTCATTTTTGTGTCCTAATTTGGATGGCCAAAAGATTATACAAATGTTTCAAGTTTATGAGTCTCTCAAACTTGAACCAAAATAGAAGAGTCTCTTTTGAACTGTGAATGTGTATGACACTTATCTAAAGGACCATTGACAATATCACCAATGTATTTTCATATTGTATGGACCCATATAGGAAGTAGTGGTGCTAGTGCAAGTTTATGTTCAATAGAGCCAACTATAGGAAGGTGAGTAGGGGGAGGTGGATTTTCATACTCATTGTCATCATTTGAAGAAGAAACTAGTATATGAGCACAAATAGAAAAGTTGGGAATAGAAGATGGAAAAATTTTCAAATCAGGCTCACACGCCAAGAGACTTTCATCAAAATTAACATCTATCCTATTAATAATTTCATTGGAATGAGGTTGAAGAAGTCTCTAACCTTTTATATCTTTGAAATATCCAATAATAATGCACTTTTTCACCTTTAAGCTGTATTGATTTCCTTTTCTCATAACAAATATGTAGTGTACCCTTCACTACCCAGGTTCACCCAACCTCTTAGTTTACCATTCATTACATGGATTTAAAAACAAATGTATTTAACCAGAATTAAACACACTTAATTCGCAGAGTAAAATATATAAGTTACTGTTACCATTAACAAACCATAGCATGCAACAGTATTTTATTTACACAGCGGAAAACATGATACAAAACAGCACAGTCATGTCAAATGTGTTAAA
>ML785974.1:159067-198943 GCA_009831015.1 Picea engelmannii
TATATGTATATGTATATGTATATGTATATGTATATGTATATGTATATGTATATGTATATGTATATGTATATGTATATGTATATGTATATGTATATGTATATGTATATGTATATGTATATACATACATACATACATACATACATACATACGTACATATGTATGTATGTATGTATGTATATACATATACATATACATATTCATACACATATATATATTGATCCAGGTGGATATCAGTCCACCTATTCCACTGGCTCAAAGACCAATTTCCATTTTGACAGTTTTTGTCTAGCTTTTCATGTCCTAAACTTTCGGTGTCATTTTGAGGCCCTAAACAACATTTTTTGGGCCCTCCGCAATTAGATGACAGGTTTTAGCCAGAATGTGATGGAAAAATGTGTAGTCCTCAGATAGTTCTTTTCAACGAGCTATCGTGCACCTAAAACAAAGATCGTATGAAAAAGTTATGACCCTGAGAAGTTGATGTACCAACTTACCCACTCGGGGCCCGCATGACTTTTGGCACTTCATCTCCTAGGGTTATGTTTTTGGATATTTAGGGATTTATCATTTTATTATTTATGTTAAAAAATACATCTAGAGCCTCATTGTAACCAACTTCTTGCGAATGAGTGTAGTCGACATATGTCTTCTCATAGATAAGCTACCACCATTCTAGATAGCTTGTGTGCTTTTGCATTTTACATTCTTTTTGTATTTCAGAGAGTTATTAATAGAATCTGAGCTTTATTGTATTATTGTGTTCCTTGACATGTCTCTATGTAATTCTATGTTATATCTCTGTTATATTTATTCCTTCATATCGTTCCTAAAATAATCTGGATTAGTGGTATCAGAGCAGTCTGCTCCTTGTCATCCTTAGTGCATGTCCCCGACAAGGTCAGGGTATAGAGAGTTGGGTCTCAAGCTTGTATCTCTTGAAGACAACCACTCTTGCACTCCCAAGTGACCTCCCATGGTGGAATAAAAGAGGGATGACGAGACATGATATCCTTTCAAGCTATTGCTCGAGGAAGCCCTCACAGGACAGAGGAACGATATGATGGATAATTTTACCCAGATCCTTCGACGGTTGTCGGAAACAATGGAGGCACCTTCAACCAACAATCACTTCGGAGCTGCGACACCCTTCAAGGTACAAGTTAAATTTTATATTCTTTATTTGAAGTCCAGATAGATGTCGACACTTTGGAAAAATGGTTAAATATGCTAGAGAGTTATTTCTCTATCCACAATTTTTCCAACATTGAAAATATCACCTCTGTTCTCCTTAAGGCCCTTCCCCATGTTAGATATTGGTGGGATACTTACTGTGAGCAACATGTTGAGGATAAGTCTGGAATTTTTGGGCCAAGGCCCACTTGGGCGTGTTTTGTTGATGCCCTCAAGGAACAATATTACCCTGTTGGAAGTTATGATGACTAGTACATGAGATGGACCACATTGCGCCAAGAGAAGGCCCAAACAGTGTCAGAGTTCACAAATAATTTCCATACCTTGCGCACCAAGCTGGGTTTCAAAGACTACAAGTGACAGATGGTCTTAAAATACCGTGGGGCTCTGCACATGTACATCCAAACTAAAATGTATTTTTTGGACATCTTTTCATTGGGAGCCGCTTATCGATATGTTATCAAAATCGAGTAGAAATTCAAGCAACAGAACAAGCAGGAGATCAGGTTTGCAAATATGCAACAACCAAAGTATATTAAGGGTGGCCCTAACTCTAAGGCCAAAGGATAAATCAAGGATGGCCAACCCCAGGATAACCAACCCAAGCCACCAACAAATAAGAGTAATGGGAAGTCAAAGAAGGACAATGGAAAATGGTGCGAGTTCCACAAAATCCCTCGGTACAATATTGATGAATGTAGCTCCAAACAATCATTGTTGGTTGAGATAAAATCCCCGGGGTCATATGTTGACTCAGAATCTGATTATGAGCCAAAAAATGGAAGACAAATCATTGATGCAAAACCTAGTGTCACCATCGCTACCACAAAATTCTAACTAGAGGAACCAGAGGAGCCTGAAGAAGGGGAGCATCTTTTCCACTCACATATGTGGGTGAAGGGCACCCCACTCCATTTCATTGTTGACAACGATAGCTAGAAGAATCTGACCTCAACATATTTTTTCAATAGTTTTAACTTGACAATGATGCAACATCCTCAACCATACACCATCGGTTGGCTCAACTAGGGATGGGAGATACGCACCAGCCAACAATGTCGCCTGCACTACGACATCAAACCCTTCAAAGATGAGGTATTGTGTGATGTTTCCCCACTTGGAGTTTGTGATTTTTTTATAGGACAACCATATATGTTTTAGCATCATTATGTTTATGAATCTAGGCCATGTAGTGCCATTATTACTTTGGGAGATCAACTCTACAAGATACCAAAGGAAATCCCAAATACTGCAGTCTCTTTGATCTCTGCGAAGCAATGCATAAAGGTGGTTTCTCAGATTAGGAGATTTATCCTCTATATGGTTCAATCAGAGGGTGAATGGAAGATCACTGCAACCTCCAAAACCTCTACACAAGGTCTCTCTACCCAACAACAATAGGTGGACGAAATAGTCGAGGAGTACAAATAGATATTCACCTCTACTATTGGGGTGCCTGTGCACTGTCGGGTAATAACTGAATTGATATGACACACACTGCTCCCCTGCTTAACAACCCTGTATACAGGCATTCTTTTATGGATAATTAAGAAATCAAATGCCAGATCCAAGAACTAATTCTAAAGGGCCGCATCATACCAAGCTCCTCACCTTGCGGGAGCCCAATTTTTCTAGTACAGAAAAAAGGAAGGGACATGGCGACTTTGTATTGATTACAGATCCCTGAACAAGATCACAGTCAAGAACTGGTACCCAATTCCTCGGATTGATGATCTTCTCGATCAGCTAAAGGGAGCCAATTTTTTCAGTAAAATTGATATGAAGTCAGGTTACCACCAGGTGCCAATTGAGAAAATTGATGTGTGGAAGACAACCTTCAAGTCCAAAGAAGGCCTCTTTGAGTGGTTGTTCATGCCTTTCGGTTTGACTAATTCCATGAAAAAATTTATGTAGATGATGGATGATATATTACAACCATTCACCAACTCCTTTGTGGTTGTATATTTGGATGACATCCTCATCTTCAACAAAAATTGGGAGGAACATTTGGGGGTATTCAACATGTATTGGGCACCCTGCGACAACACAAGTTATATGCCAATTTGGAAAAGTGTTCCTTCGGCATGTAGAGAATTCAATATTTGGGATACATCATGGATGAGCAGGGTGTACATGTGGATCAAGACAAGATCCAAGTCATCCATGATTGGTCGGCCCCAAAAACAATAACTGAGCTCCGCAACTTCTTGGGCCTTGCTAAATTCTACCGACGGTTTGTGTTGGAATTCTCTCGTATCGCTTGGGCCCTAAGCCAAGTGACCAAGGGTGGCATGAATGCTAAGTTTGTGTGGTTTGCGGCCCAATATAAAACATTATAGGATATGAAATCTTGCCTCTTCTCAACACCAATACTCATTCTTCCAGACTTGCAACAACCATTTGAGATTGAGACAAATTCTTAAGATTATGTTATCGGTGCATTCCTCACTCATCATGGGAATCCGATAGCCTATCAAAGTGAAAATCTATCTGATGTTGTTCAAAGATACCGCACCTATGACACCGATATGTACTCCATTATGAATGAATGTCGACAGTGGAAGCATTGCATTCTAGTGAAGGAAACAATCATCCACACTTATAGATTAGTAGGGAAGGGAACAGTGGAAGTTTGGTATATATAGATTAGTAACAACGATATCATAGTTTTCATTGTTAGAATGTACAAACTTCGGAACGAAGTTTAAAATAAGAGGGGGTGTATGTAACATACAGTTTTCATTGACCACATTTTCATAACACAAATTATTCTTTGAGAACACTTGAGTGCAAGTGATTCGGCTAAACATGGTACTTTATGCTTATCTGATTTGGTTTATGAGTTAAAATTTATGCTATAATTGAGTATTTAATTTGATATGTTCTTAATATTGATGATATCACTACCAAGTATTATGATGAGGTTTCCTGAGTGTGCAGGTAACATGACATGAAGAGGATGTTGACGGCATCGACATAATTCCTTAGACTCTGGATTGAGTCAAGGAATGAACTATTGAATTTGATTATGAGTACCTGATTTTATTACGCATGTGTTCTGATGATGATTTCATATATCGATTCCATGTGTAAGAGTTATTAATATTATTTTTGTCAGTGGATGCAGGAATGGGGACGCATGCTAATCCGACTCACATATGGATTAAAGTGGTCATACACAGATATTAGATAGATTAGAGAGAGGTGTGGCAGCATCCATGTCACAGCCTAATAGCACTCTCGCCGTGACTTGAACTGAAGGCTAACAACTACCTTGTTCCTGAGAGGTTCACAATGTCGTGAGGGAAGACTGAGATAGTCGTTCACAAGGATTTCTGAGGGGCACACAATAAGGCGGATTCCTTATTCCTGAGTAATCCCTTAGTCTCACACAATCACACAAAGTCGACAAGTGGATTATTGACTCCAAGCGTCATACAACTTCCAAACTAAGTCAAAGTGAACAATAGAAAGAATGGTGAGTGACACCCTTGGAGAATGCATGTGCATATTGAAGGGCACGTCGCATGAATGAAATTAATAAGTTAACAAAAATTTAGAAGACTTAGAAAATAAAATGAATAATTAAAATTGATTAGAAAAGAGAACATAAATTTTATATTAATTAGTGAACTGGAATATAATAAATCTAAGTCTAATTTTTATTCCTAAATAATTTTTGTAGAAATGGGTCTAAGGGAAAATTAGACTAAATAAAATCTAGAAAAAAGAGAATAAAATTTAAGACATGTGCACAATGTGTGCATGAAATTAATAAAAAGACTTTTAATTAAAATAAATTATTTCATGAGGTAGTGTGGTGTCAACTTAGAGTTAGAGTTCTAAGTTAAACTAGACTCTAAATCCTAACTAAGAGAAGAGTCCTAATCAAAATCCAACTATAAATTAGTTAGGAGACACAATAAAGGAGAAATTGGGAAACTATAATATCTCAAATGATTATTAAAAAAATTAATTAATTAATTAATTATGCATGAGATGAAAAGTGTCAAGGTGAAATTTCTTATAAAAAGAATGGTGAGGAAGGAGTATTGACCCTATTGTTGGATGACTAAAATTTTATTAAAATTCTTATGACTAGTTTTCTTATGTGAGTTGGGCCGCAAGCTTTGCATAAGAGGTGGAAGCCACTCCTTGTGAGGACAAGCTTGAGCTACGTATTTTATTTCTATGTGTGACCCCTTTGTAGCCCGGGGGGCTAAGAGTACCCCTAGCGTTGGTTGGGAGGTACCAATGAATTCAATTGATTAGCAAGCGAAAGGAAGGGAGGTTGCACAAGCATCCAAGTTGAAGATCAATCTCATACCATCAAGTTTTCCTGATCACGGTATTTTATATTTTAGTCATTTTATTGTTTATAGAAATCATATTGTATATTTCCAGAATGCTCGCAAGAATAGATTAGTTTTGTGCAACAAAAAATATTTGACAGAAACATGATTTTTTTTATTAAGTAATAATTGTGATTGTATTGAAGAAATTGAGTCAACAAATATATAGAC
The DNA here is from genome assembly GCA_009831015.1 of Picea engelmannii. Taxonomy (NCBI): domain Eukaryota; kingdom Viridiplantae; phylum Streptophyta; class Pinopsida; order Pinales; family Pinaceae; genus Picea; species Picea engelmannii. The sequence continues at coordinate 164,782 of ML785974.1, forward strand.
CTTTTGTTATGACAAATGTGATTCCCATATTCATATATGTGTTGTGTTTTACTATTACCATTCGAAAATTTTCTTGATAAATTACAATTTCCGAAATATCCAGTGATGAAATCTTAGAGTAGGTCTGCTTGAAATCTTTGAGTTGCGATTGGAGCACCTTATTCTGCAATACGAGACTTAGAATAAGTTGAAATCGGAGCCTTTATGAACCTCAAGCAAGGTGAGGCTAGAATTATCCTTTAACCTGATTTGAGTAGGGAACAATAAAGAAACAACAAAAGAGTAGAATAGAGCTAAACTTTATTTTTCGATGCTCACCCTCTTATTTTGAGATGAATAGTTTTGTTCCACTTACCACCTGATGATGGTTAAAGTCCTTTACTCCTACGCTATCTAGATACCTTGAATTTATTTAATAAGTAAAGTAGCAATTAAAACTAGCCAAAATTTAGTAGTTAGTACTAATGCAACAATGAGCATCACTGTAGTGGAAGTTATCACATCTAATTAAAACACAAGTTAAGATTATCTTCATATATATTTATATATTAATATTCATAATATAAGTGCATTATAAAATTAGAAGTATATAAATGGAAAAGAAAGTGTTATGGATTTAATGATTTTGTTTTAGGATTTATATAATGATTTGTATGTTATTGATTGATGATAATAATGTATAATAATTAATTACTTTTATATTAATGATTTTATTAAATGAGTGTTATATTAATGAAAAATAAAGAAAAATAATGGATTTAATGATTTTAAATTAATGGTCTTATTGGAATATAATTTACGACCTGCGTTTTTTGACATAACTAAACTATGGCACAAATTGCGCAACTTGGCTAAAATAGATAGACAATTTACATGTATACATTATGGTTACACTATATAGAATCATTGGATTTATTGTCATATTTTCTTTAGTTCTTGATGAAATGTGTTGTCATAGGGGAAGACCCAGGGTTCAACGCTACAACAACCCACCAACAAAACCCTAACTACTAGCCCTTTCGGCAACACCTACGAAGCAGATGAAGTCTCACCCGAGGTAGAGGCAGGGGTGGTTGCAAGACTCAGGTGTCTACAACCTTAGCTGGGACACATATCTGTGATTATAATACTTAATAAAGTACTTAGCACCGTCAGTTCCTCAATATACAATCAATAATCACTTCGTTGATAAAATAGGGCTTCGCAGTATTCACACTGATATAACGCATTTAAGCACTTAGCATCAATAGATACGTCAGATCTAGCAGATCAAGCACTCGACACATTCATATAGATCAGATCTAACATTCTTATACATCATTAGCACTAAGCATAAGCGTATCTATCTAATCATCTCTAACCACTTAGAAAAAGAAGATATAAACACATCCAGATAAGCACAAAGAAAGACAACACAGTGTTTATGTGGTTCACCCCCACCCTGGGGCTACGTCCACCAACTCTTCTTCTTTATTATCTTCAATCAATCGGTTACAAGCACAGAGCCATCAAAACCTTACTCCGCATAGAACAGAAGATCTGCGTAGCTCGCTAAATCCTTCTTCCTTGTGTTACAACACTAAGCCTTCCACCATCTGCTACAAGGACCTGCACTTAGCTCTGCAAGTCTCTTACAGTCATGCACAAAGCGCTTACATACTCTACTTGCACTTAACATACATTCACATCACATAGATGCACTATTCGACTTCTCTCTCCCTTCTTTCTATCTAGCCTAGGTGTCTATTTATATATTACAAAATAGGCCTAAAAATGGGTAAAACCCATGAGCCGACATCCCATTCCTGTTACATATTCCCAAAAACCCAAAAAGGATCCAAAAGTGGGTCGAGATCCCGTGATCTCCGCTTCGTCTTGCACTCCTCCTTCGACAGGTTGTTGAAGTCCCAAAATAGGTCAATATGACCAAAAATCTCCCAAAACTTGGTCAAGGGCCAACAGGCCCCCAACACTCACATGTAACTCGTCCTGAGTCACTTTGATATGACCAGTTCTGCTTCGGAGGCCTCAAGCTTGGCTCGAGCTGCTTCGACCTGCTGATGTGCGACAGCCTCTTGCTTAGTGAACTCTTGGATCACTATGTCATTCACGGGCCCTTCTAGGTGTTGTTTTGCTATGATGACAACCTGTTCTAGTTATGCTCCTCAGCTTTCAACCTCTTTGAATAATTGGCACACCTTATCTTGCACTGGTTGAAGTCGTTGAGTAACTTCCATCACTCTTCTTTGAATCATATGGATCTGTTGTTGGGTGGTACATTTCTCTTGAGACCGCTTCATTCTTTCCACGGTCGACAAGGCCTTCAGCTGTGCTTGTAGTGTGTCTATGTTCTTCTTTTCTTCCTGAGATGCAACTCTAATGCATGTAACTCTGGATTCTCGGTGAGGTTCTCATATGTTTGGGCGTTGCAGTTACTCAACTACTTGCACTCTAAGGAAAGAGATTTTAGTCTGTCAACTGTGCTGCGGGCAGTTGCTTCCCTTTGGTCTCTTACATCTTGAGGGGTCTCGGGCACATTGTGGAGTTCTAAGTCTGTTATGCGTTGTTGGAGATGTTGGATTACTTCTTCAAGTTGTGCCACCTGTTGTGGAACTCGCTCTTCGGTCTTTACTTCTACGACTGTCACAGAGCGAAGTGCTCTATGAACCATTTCCTTTACTTCGAGTTTCTCTGTGAGCAACTATTCTTTTCTTTCCTGCAATTGTGTTTTTTCTTCATCCCACTTTGCTTGCAGAGCAAGATTTTCCCATTCTACAGTATTGCGTTGTTCTACAAGGTCTCCCTGTACTTGTGCCAAATATTGGGTGGCTTGTGTTGTTTCTTCCTGAGCTCATCGAAGGCGAGCTTCGACTGTATTAGTGATGCGGTGGAGTTGAGCTAGCTCATCTCCCAGTTCTGATATTCCTTCTAATAGAGACGAAGTGGAGACTACACGACTGGATTGTAGTGCCTGCTGCACTCCTTGGAGCTCGTCCTTAATCCGATGGAACACCTCCTTCTTAGCTTCTTGATTCTCTGCTATCTCCAACGAAGCATCATTCAGGGCTTCTATGATGAAATCGAAGTCATCGGAGGTGAGGATGGTCTGCATTTTGGTCATAGATGCTTTCGATTTCTTCCTAGAAGAAGGTTTCGGAGGGTAAACCTTCATTTTCTTCGAAGGGTCCTCCTCGTTTCTAGGTGGTGTAACCTCGCCTTTCTTCTGTTCAACTTATGCGCCATCTATCTCTCTGCCATCTCGTCCTTGCTCTGCTGAGATCGAAGCGGTCTTCATAGATGCGTTGTCTAAATCATGGACCTCTTCGGTCTTATTTATCTTGCTAGGTCCAGGTGTATCCGGCGTAGTTTTTGGACTTTCTAAATTGTATATCTCCATAGGGTCTGTTGGAATGAGGAGGTCCACCAACCAGTCCTTGGTGATTTCTTCTAAGTCCTCCTATGTCAGCTTATAGTAAGATTGAAGTTGTTGCTTGTGCTCGTCAAAGTGTGTTGTAATATAAATGAAATGGCAATCTGCGCTGAATTTCATTAAAGGCCGAAACCTGTGAAGAGTATTTGGCGTGATGCAAGGTTCAGACTGGATAGCTAACTTTAGTTGATTGTAATATGTGTGGAATATGGAATTTGACTGCCATTTCTTGTTCATGTCACTGGAATACCACAGTGTACTGAACTTTGCGGCCAGAGGTTCAAAGGGTTCGATGTCTGAGAAGGTTGCACCTTCCGGCATCTCCTATGCGATGAAAGCAATCAGGATTAGAAGCCAACTGAAGTGGAACTCATATCCTTGATCTTGCGCTTCCCTTCATTCTAGTTCCAACTAGTTTACGACGTACTTCGCCCAATTCATTTGTAGGCCCTCCACGCACTTCCCTGGAAGGTCGATTACAAAACCAGTGACTTGGGTGGGTCGGTTCTTGCGGACTAACTTTCTTGCGATCAATTGATAGGCTAGGCACACTGTGCCGCTTTGGATAGAAGCTACCTTGTAGCCTCGCGTGCCTTTCTCGACATCGTCGTAGGTGTCTTTTATCCTTTGAGATAAATCACGATCCATGGTTTTTTCGGGATATAAATCTTGTGGGTCAAGGCCTTGCATACTCATCCTTGTGATCTGATTGATCAATGTCAGATCCACTGTGATACGGTGGTTTAACCACAAGTATATGCCATGGTAACAGGACAACATTAGTTTTACGCATGCATTCACTTCTTGGTGTCTTCCGAAGTGAGGAATCTTCATGACATTCAGTAGTGTGGACTGCGCGAGGTTATGGGTCCATGACTGAGGGGCGATCTTTGAATTATTTCCTTTTGTCTTGGTCAGGTACTTATGTGGGGCGAGCATGTTGTAGACCTTCCTGTTGTCGAGGTTGAAGTCGATAAAATTCAACGCTACTATCTTTTCTTGATCTGCGCAAACTGCGCATATCCCCTTCGGGAGGTACGTAGTGACCAATTTGTACTCAAAGTTTCTGGGCACACTGTCTTGATTTATTGCACCGCTCAGAGGTGGTAGGTAGGTGGGAAATATGCTCGGAATCAACTTAGCATTCGCAAGATCATCTTTGTGTTTAGTTCTCTTTTTGTCTACAGGCCGCGATGGTCTGGCTCGAGCAATAGACGGAGAGGCCGACAGTCCTCTTGTTGATGATGCTTGTATACTGATAGACAATCCTCTCTTCGACATGACTCTTTCAGTCATCAATTCGAGGAGTACTTCTGTTACTAATTCTTCAACTGCAGTGAGCTCGTCCGACATACGCACTCAGGATTAATGATATCAGGTTCACAATTAACTCAGATACTACACTAGAATAAACAACAAGAGGGAAATGATTACTGTATACAATTCACTTGGTTTGTAGGCTCAAATTCTTGGTTAGAAAAAGTGTTCTCCGTGCATGGCACGATGGGATAAATAGGAAACTCGGCAACGGTTCGCTTGTAATGGGTATGAAGCCTCATTAACTCTTGTTCTGCCCGCTATGGCGTGGTCCAACGGTTTGGTGTCAAGCTAAAATTTATTCCTGGCCCGTTTGGAGCAACAGTCGAACGGATATATTGGTCCCAACGGCTATATTGCCTTGCCATGGCGAAGTTCCATGTGTCGTTGTTCTGATATCCCGAAAAAGCTCCAATTCTGCAAATTTTCTTTCTACGAAGTTCCCTCTGGAACCTTCTACAACTTGGCTCTCTTCTTACTTTGTTTTCTAGCCTTCTTTCCAGTGAGCTTCATCTCGGTAGTTCTTTTTCCATTTTGATTCTTATCTTTTGTGGTCTTAGTCACTTCATGCTGTTGAGATTCTTCCCTAGGGCTCCGGGGTAATACTTCTTCTTTGTCTGGAATAGGTACTTCAATCTTCTGCGAGTCTTATAATGTTCTTGCAACTTTGACATCTGGGTCTCTAGTGTTAAGTATCTTCGACCTATTCTCTTGTTCTTCAATCAAGTATGTGATCCTTCTAGTCATGAAATCTTTTAATTCTTGCTTCTTCTTTTCCAAAACTTCTTCTTCTTCCTTTCATCTGGCTTGATCTCTGTCAATCCAAGGTTTTCCTATTAACATGGTAAATGGGGTGTTGTCTTTACAAAATTTAATAATCTCAAAATCTTCCTCCGTCGAAGTTCCATTGACATTCATAGGTATCTGGGTGAGCCTTCCACACAGGTTTACCAGTTTTCCTCTGAATAACCCTATTCCTCCTAATGAGGGAGTCATAGCAGGCCTCCCTATAGCTTCCCAAGTTCTCTCAGTCATGACATTCACCTGTGTTTCTCATCTAAAACATAGTCAATGTCGAAGTCTCCTATTCTTGCTTCGATGCATTCTTTTTCTTTGAAGATCTCTGATAATATAAAATGTTGGTGATCATTCAAGGTTTCTTTCATCTGTAGCAATAGCTTCTCTGATTCTTTCTAGGGTTCTGCTATAGCCTTAGTTTTTGGATCTGCCTTAGGTTTTTCTTGTCCTATGTTCATACTTTCAAGATTATAAATCATTCTAGGGCAATCCAACACTTCATGGTTCATAGCTTTGCAACAAATACAACTAGGTCTTCTCCTAGGGTATGCCTTAGCAAGATGTCTCGGTTTTCTGTAGCTATAACAGAGGGTTAATCCTCTCTTTCTTTTAAATGATCCCTAGATTCTCCTGTACTTCGTGCTAGGATCATAGGAGCTAACCTGCAATAAATTCTTTCTAGGATCCTGCATCCATTCATTAGTCCAAACATTCTTTCTATGCATAGGTATAACATATCTTTCACTATTCTTATCAGATCTATTCATACCAAATCTTCTTTCATCTATTAATACACTAGTTTTCAAACTAGGATAGACTCTATTAAACATACCTAGATCCATACTCTAGAAACAAAAATTTCCACTTATCTTACTTCTACAGAGAACAAAGCTTCTAGATATAAAACTTTTAACTATTCTTACCTTTATCAGAGCACAGAGCTTGCAGATTTTACCTCTTTTAATCAGAAATTCTCACTTTTACCTTTCTTAGAGCACAAAGCTTTCAGATCTTGCTTATTTTCTTTAGATCTGACCTCTTTTCTTCAGATCGGGCTTCCTTCTTTTAGCACAGATATTTATAAGTCAAGTAGAATACTGCGCACTAGGGCATAGATCTATGCATAGAGCATTCACAATTTCAGGATGATTCTTTGCACAAAGCTTCTTCTTTCTCAGTTCCCATCAATCACAGTTTTAGGTCCCGGCAATGGAACCATTTGTTGGCACAGGGGCAGACCCAGGGTTCAACGCACCAACAAAGCCCTAACTACCGGCCCTTTCAGCAACATCTGCGAAGCAGATGAAGTCTCACTCGAAGTAGAGGCAGGGGTGGTTGCAAGACTCAGGTGTCTGCAACCCTAGCTAGGACACATATTTGTGATTATGATACTTAATAAAGTACTTAGCACCGTCAATTCCTCAATATACAATCAATAATCACTTCACTGATAAAATAGGGCTTCGCAGTATTCACACTAATATAACGCATTTAAGCACTTAGCATCAATAGATAGGTCAGATCTAGCAGATCAAGCACACAACACATTCATATAGATCATATCTAACATTCTTATACATCATTAGCACTAAGCATAAGCGTATCTATCTAATCATCTCTAAGCACTTGGCAAAAGAAGATATAAATACATCCAGATAAGCACAAATCAAGACAACACAATGTTTATGTGGTTCACCCCCACCCTGGGGCTACATCCACCAACTCTTATTCTTTATTATCTTCAATCAATCGGTTACAAGAACAGATCCATCAAAACCTTACTCTGCATAGCACAGAAGATCTGCGCAACTCGCTAAATCCTTCTTCCTTGCATTACAACACTAAGCCTTCCACCATCTGCTATGAGGACCTGCACTTAGCTCTGCAAGTCTCTTACAGTCATGCACAAAGCCTTACAGGCTCTACTTGCACTTAGCATACATTCATATCACATAGATGCACTATTCGACTTCTCTCTCCCTTATTTCTATCTAGCCTAGGCATCTATTTATATATTTAAAAATAGGCCTAAACATGGGTAAAACCCATGGGCCGACATCCCATTCTCGTTACATATTCCCAAAAACCCAAAAAGGATCCAAAAGTGGGCCGAGATCCCGTGATCTCTGCTTCATCTTGCGCTCCTCCTTCGACAGGCTATCGAAGTCCCAAAATAGGTCAATATGACAAAAAATCTTCCAAAACTTGGTCAAGGGCCAACAAAATGTAAATGTCTCTTTGTAAGGGTGATTTATTACTATGGTTAGAACATTGAAATCCGTGATAGTAGTTGTAATTTACTCGATGAATATCTAATTAATGTTTAAATTTTTCATTTACTCACCTATTGTTGAATGTATCAAGAGGGGCATTACATATGGTATCAGAGTAGGGTTCCACTCTGTGACACCGGACTTGTTATGACTTCCAATGCATTTGTTAAATTAAGATATATTGATAATATAAATTGAAATTGTTTTATGACAGATATCATGGTTATAGGATTGAGGACGAGTAGATGTCAGGGTGTAAGAGGAAGAGCTATGTCTCCTCCAAGTACATCTACACCTGAGGTATCTGCTCCACAAGGAGAAGAGCATACTATCGAGCATGAGCAAGTTGCAATGGGATATGTCGTGGGTAGGATGAGGTATTTTCAAAGGATATCATAGGTGTTAATAAATCAGCTTGATTGTGATGAGGGCAGAGGATCTGCACCCAATGAGGGTTTGCAAAGCCCTCCTGTAGCTAGTGGTAGTGTTCACAGAGAACTCGAGAAGGTAAAATTTCCTGAGTTTTGGGGTTCCACGGATGGTTTTGTTGACGAAGCTTGGTTGGAGAATATGAAAATATGTTTTGCATTGTGCGATTATACCACCAACATGAAAGTCTATGTGGTAGTCATTTAGATGAAAGGGAGTCCGCTTCTTTGGTGGAAGACAGTCTTACCACAGCTGAATATGGCCATTGAAGACGTGTCTTGTGAATTGTTCAAGGAGTGATTCCGATAGAGGTACCTATTCGATGAGTTCATTGAGCGCCATCTCAATGAATTCAACGCTTTACGATAGGGTAGTTGTACGGTACCTAAGTATGAGGCTAGATTTATGGAGTTGCTCAAATATGCTCCACATCTAAAAACTAAAAAGGTAAAAGTGAATAAGTTTGTTTTTGGTATCAACTACAACATTCATGCTAAGGTGAGGATTCTGATGCCTTATACTTTGCATGATGCAGTACATAAATATTTTATCGCTGAGGAGGAATTGAACAGTGGAGGTTAGAGTAGGAATCCTTCCAGGTAGACAGGACAGACTCTGCTTATAGCACTGTAGCAACAAACACCCGTTAGACAGACTTCTTGGAACTGTGATACACCCAGAGAACCTATATTTTCTACACCGCGCAGAAAAGTTACCAATAAGAGGACTCTGTATAGAGAACCACCACAATAGACACCATGTCATCCTAAAAAATGACAACAGTATAGATTTGTTCCACATAACAGACAAATAACCCAGAGCCCTAGACCAACAGATTATTCCTATGGAACTAGGATCATCGTCCCTAAGAACATAAGTTGGACTTGTAGAGAGCCCCACTATCAAAGAGATTGCCCTATTGAAAAGGATAGAACTAATGGATCAACATGACATACGATGGTAGGAGATAAGGGCAAGGCCCATAGGATTCATGCAGCGATGAATAACCGCCAGGTTGAGCATCAGTCTACAGTACTTGAGACTTCATGTATGATATCAGATCAACATTTTAGTATTTTGATAGATCCAGAAGCTACTGAGAGTTTCATTTCTAGTATTGCGCTTAAAATAATTAAGGTGAAAGCAATCAAGCAAGACAAGTTTAGATATGTAGAATTGGCATCTAGAGCCAAGCAAAAAGTTGGAGGAAAGGTTAAAGATTGTAAAATTAATTTGAGTGAATTTGTCACAAGTGTAAAACTTTTTGTCACAACCTTGTGATCCTAAGACATTGTGATTGGAATGGATTGGTTAGAATCACACAACATGATACTTAATTGTAAGATGAAACATTTAAGTTTAATTGATGATTTAGGATATAATAGAGTAATTGTAGGAAGAAATTAAGGAGTATCGCTAAGATTTATTACTTCCTTACAATTGAAGAAAAATATGCGCAAGGGATGTAAGTTGTATGCCATTTTATATCTTAACGAAAAGGGTGACATGGAAATATTGGAAGACTTTCTGGGAGTATCATAGTTTATTGATGTTTTTCTCGAGGAACTATTGGGTGTACCTCCAAAAAGAGAATTGGAATTTACTATAGATTTAAAACCTGGAGCAGAACCAATTGCAAGAACGCCATATCGGATGTCGACACCTGAATTGCAATATTTAAATATGCAATTGAAGGATTTATTAGATTTGGGACTTATAATTCCAAGTGTATCACCGTGGGGTGCACCGATAATTTTTGTAATAAAGAAGGATGGATCGTGGAGGCTTCACATTGACTATCATCAATTAAATAAAGCCACAATCAAGAATCAATACCCGTTGTCGAGAATTGATGACTTATTTGATCAAATGAAGGGGGTGAATGTATTTTCAAAGATTTATTTGAGATCGGGATATCACCAGTTATGAATCAAAGATAAAGACATTCCTAAAACAACGTTTAAAACAAGATTTGGACATTACAAATTTACTGTATTACCGTTTGGTTTGACAAATGCCCTTAGTGTATTCATTAGTTTAATGAATGGGGTATTCCGCAAATACTTGGACAAGTTCATAAAAGTATTTATTGATGATATATTAATTTACTCTTGGACAAAAGAGGAGCACGACGAACATCTGAGATTATTTTTGCAATGCTTAAGAGAAAACAAGTTGTACGGAAAGTTGTCGAAATGTTCATTTTATCAGACGAAGATTCATTATTTGGGACACATTATTTATGGAGAAGGTATCACTATGGATCCATGGAAGGTAGAGAATATTATTGAATGGACAACATCAACGAACGTGCAATAAGTACGTAGTTTTATGGTTTTAGCAGGCTACTATCGACGCTTTGTCGAAGGTTTTTCAAAAATAGGAAATCCAATTATGGAATTGCAAAAGAAGAGTAAGAAATTCATATGGTCAGAGAAATGTGTTGAAGCATTTCAAAAGCTTAAGGAATTATTAACAACAACATTGATTTTGAAGGTCCCTAATATGGACAAGGAATTCATTGTTTGCACTGACGCATCCAAGGAAAGATTGGGTGGAGTACTAATGCAAGAAGGTCAAGTTATCACATATATTTCTAGGAAACTAAGAATTCATGAAGTGAATTACACAACACATGATTTGGAATTATTAGCGATTGTTTATGCCTTACAAGTATGGAGGCACTACATTATTGCACGAAAATTCAAATTGAAAACTGATCATAGTGGATTGCAACACATTTTTACATAGAGTGACTTGAACGCATGACAAAGACGTTGGTCGGAACTTTTAAGTGAGTACGATTTTGAAATCATGTACATTAAAGGAACAACTAACAGAGTAGCGGATGCGTTGAGTTGGAGACTGTGCATTTTCTCAGTAATACCACTCAAAATGAACCTTCGGGAAAATATTTTAGCATTACATATTGATGACGACTGGTACGAGGAAGTAAAGGACAATATCGGACAAGATACCATGATGATACCTAGATATAAGGGTTATTCTTTGGAAAATATCGGGCTACTAAGATATAATGGAAGAATTTATGCACCACCAAATGACGAAATGAGAAAATTAATTTTGAATGAAGCTCATCTAGCAGTGTATATGGCCCATCCGGGAGTCATGAAAATGAAGGCAAATCTTAAACCACTATTCTTTTGGAAGTGAATGAAATCTGATATAGTTAATTACATGGTGAGATCTCTTGAATGCAAGTGAAGGCCGAACATAGACATCCAATAGGACTATTACAGCCACATACGATTCCTGAATCAAAATTAGAAGTCATATCGATGGATTTTATTGTTGGATTTCCATTGACGACAAGGAGACATGATTCTATTTTTGTAGTTTTCTACACTTTGATGAAGAATGTGCATTTTATTCCGGTTCATACGACATATCAAGTACTTGATATAGATAGAATATTTGTTAATGAAATAGTAATATTGCATGGTGTAGAGAGAAACATAATTTATGATCGAGTATCGATATTCACTGGATGTTTTTGGACTAGTTTTCAAGAGGCTTTGGGCAATTATTACTGTATACAATTCACTTGGTCTGCGGGCTCAAATTCTTGGTTAGCAAAAGTGTTCTTCATGCATGGGGTGATGGGATAAATAGGCAACTCGACAATGGTTCGCTTGTAATAGGTATGAAGCCTCATTAACTCTTGTTATGGTCGTTATGGCATGGTCCAATGGTATGGTGTCGAGCTATAGGTGCTTTCTGGCCCGTTTGGAGTGGCATTCGAACGGATATATTGGTCCCAACAACTATATTGCCTCGCCATGGTGAAGTTTCATGTGTCATTGTTCTGATATCTCAACAAAGCTCCAATTCTACAAATTTTATGTCTGTGAAGTTCCCTCTGGAACCTTCTGCAACTTGGCTCTCTTCTTACTTTGTTTTCTAGCCTTCTTTCCAATGAGCTTCATCTCGGTAGTTCTTTTTCCATTTTGATTCTTATCTTCTGTGGTCTTAGTCACTTCGCGCTGTTGAGATTCTTTCCTAGGGCTCCAGGGTAATACTTCTTCTTTGTCTAGAATAGGTACTTCAATCTTCTGTGAGTCTTCTAATGTTCTTGCAGCTTTGACATTTGGGTCTCTAGTGTTAAGTAGATTCGACCTATTATCTTGTTCTTCAATCAAGTATGTGATCCTTATAATCATGAAATCTTTTAATTCTTGTTTCTTCTACTCCAAAACTTCTTCTTCTTCCTTTCGTCTGGATTGATCTATGTCAATCCAAGGTTTTCCTATTAACATAGTAAACGGGGCGTTGTCTTCAACAAATTTAATAATCTCAAAATCTTCCTCCATTGAAGTTCCATTGACAGTCATAGGTATCTGGGTGAGCCTTCCACACAGGTTTACCAATTTTCCTCTGAATAACCCTATTCCTCCTAATGAGGTATTCATAGCAGGCCTCCCTATAGCTTCCCAAGTTCTCTCGGTCATGACATTCACCTACGTTTCCTCATCTAAAACACAGTCAATGTTGAAGTCTCCTATTCTTGCTTCGATGCATTATTTTTCTTTGAAGATCTCTGATAATATAAAATGTCGATGATCATTCAAGGTTTCTTTCATCTGTAGCAATACCTTCTCTAATTCTTTCTGGGGTTATGCTATATCCTTAGTTTATGGATATGCCTTAGGTTTTTCTTGTCATATGCTCATACTTTCAAGCTTATAAATCATTCTAGGGAAATCCAACACTTCATGGTTCATAGTTTTGCAACAAAGACAACCAGGTCTTCTCCCAGGGCATGCCTTAGCAAGATGTCCCGGTTTTCTGCAGCTGTAATAGAGGGTTAATCCTCTCTTTCTTTTAAATGATCTCCAGATTCTCCTGTACTGCATGCTAGGATCATAGGAGCTAACCTGCAATAAATTCTTTCTAGGATCCTCCATCCATTCATTAGTCCAAACATTCTTTCTATGCATAGGTATAACATATCTTTCACTATTCTTATCAGATCTATTCATACCAAATCTTCTTTCATCTATTAATACGCTAGTTTTCAAACTAGGATAGACTCTATTAAACATACCTAGATCCATACTCTAGAAACAAAAATTTCCATTTATCTTACTTCTACAGAGCACAAAGCTTCCAGATCTAAAACTTTTAACTATTCTTACCTTTATCAGAGCATAGAGCTTGCAGATCTTACCTCTTTTAATCAGACACTCTCACTTTTACCTTTATTAGAGCACAAAGCTTTCAGATCTTGCTTCTTTTCTTCATATCCGATCTCTTTTCTTCAGATCGGGCTTCTTTCTTTTAGCACAGATATTTATAAGTCAAGTAGAATACTGCACACTAGGGCACAGAACTACGCACAGGGCTTTCACAATTTCAGGATGATTCTTTGCACAAAGCTTCTTCTTTCTCAGTTCCCAGCAATCAAAGTTTCAGGTTTCGACAACATAACCATTTGTTGGCACAGGGGCAGACCCAGGGTTCAACGCTACAACAGCGCACCAACAAAGCCCTAACTATCGACCCTTTCAGCAACACTTGCGAAGTAGATGAAGTCTCACTCGAGGTAGAGGCAGGGGTGGTTGCAAGACTCAGGTGTCTGCAACCCTAGCTGGGACACATATATGTGATTATAATACTTAATAAAGTACTTAGCACCATCATTTCCTCAATATACAATCAATAATCACTTCGCTGATAAAACAGGCCTGCGCAGTATTCACACTGATATAACACATTTAAGCACTTAGCATCAATCGATAGGTCAGATCTAGCAGATCAAGCACTCAACACATTCATATAGATCATATTTAACATTCTTATACATCATTAGCACTAAGCATAAGTGTATCTATCTAATCATCTCTAAGCACTTAGCAAAAGAAGATATAAATACATCCAGATAAGCACAAAGCAAGACAACACAATGTTTATGTGGTTCACCCCCACCCTGGGGCTACGTCCACCAACTCTTCTTCTTTATTATCTTCAATCAATCGGTTACAAGAATAGAGCCATCAAAACCTTACTCCGCATAGCACATAAGATCTGTGCAGCTCGCTAAATCCTTCTTCCTTGCATTACAGCACTAAGCCTTCCACCATCTGCTACAAGGACCTGCACTTAGCTCTACAAGTCTCTTACAGTCATGCACAAAGCCTTACAGACTCTACTGGCACTTAGCATACATTCACATCACATAGATGCACTATTCGACTTCTCTCTCCCTTCTTTCTATCTAGCCTAGGCATCAATTTATATATTAAAAAATAGGCCTAAACATGGGTAAAACCCATGGGCCAACATCCCATTCCTGTTACATATTCCCAAAAAACCAAAAAGGATCCAAAAGTGGGCCGAGATCCCGTGATCTCCTCTTCGTCTTGCGCTCCTCTTTCCACAGGCTATCGAAGTGCCAAAATAGGTCAATATGACCAAAAATCTCCCAAAACTTGGTCAAGGGCCGACAAAATGTAATTGTCTCTTTGTAAGGGTGATTTATTACTATGGTTAGAACGTTGAAATTCATGATAGTAGTTGTAATTTACTCTATGAATATCTAATTAATGTTTAAATTTTGCATTTACTCACCTATTGTTGAATGTATCAAGAGGGGCATTACATATGGTATCAGAGTAGGGTTCCACTCTGCGACACCGGACTTGTTATGACTTCCAATGCATTTGTTAAATTAAGATATACTGCTAATATAAATTGAAATTGTTTTATGACAAATATCATGGTTAGAGGATGGAGGACGAGTAGATGTTAGGGTGCAGAAGGAAGAGCTATGTCTCCTCCAAGTACATCTACACCTGAGGGATCTGCTCCACAGGGAGAAGATCATACTATCGAGCATGAGAAAGTTGCAATGGGAGATGTCATGGGTAGGATGAGGTATTTTCAAAGGATATCATAGGTGTTGATAAATCAGCTTGATTGTGATGAGGGCATAGGATATGCACCCAATGAGGGTTCACAAAGCCCTCCTGTAGCTAGTGGTAGTGTTCACAGAGAACTCGAGAAGGTAAAATTTCTCGAGTTCTGGGGTTACACGAATGGTTTTGTCACCGAAGCTTGGTTGGAGAATATGAAAATATGTTTTTCATTGCACGATTATACCTCCAACATGAAATTCTGTGTGGCAGTCGTTCAGATGAAAGGGAGTTCGCTTCTTTGGTGGAGGACAGTCTTACCACAGCTGAATATGGCCATTGAAGATGTGTCTTGTGAATTGTTCGAGGAGTGATTCCGATAGAGGTACCTATTTGATGAGTTCATTGAGCACCATCTCAATGAATTCAACGCTTTACGATAGGGTAGTTGTACGGTACCTAAGTATGAGGATAGATTTATGGAGTTGCTCAGATATGCTCCGCATCTAAAAACTAAAAAGTTAAAAGTGAATAAGTTTGTTTTTGGTCTTAACTACAAAATTCATGCTAAGGTGAGGATTCTGATGCCTTATACTTTGCATGATGCAGTACATAAATATTTTATTGCTGAGGAGGATTTGAATAGTGGAGGTCAGAGTAGGAATCCTTCCAGGAAGACAAGACAGACTCCGCTTATAGTGTTGTAGCAACAGACACCTGTTAGACAGACTTCTTGGAACTATGATACACCCAGAGGACTTATATTTTCTACACTGTGCATAAAAGTTACCAATCAGAGGAATCTGTATAGAGAACCACCACAATAGAAACCACATTGTCCTAAAAAATGACAACAATATAGATCTGTTCCACATAACAGATCAATAACCTAGAGCCTTAGACCAACAGATTCTTTCTATGGAACTAGGATCATCGTCCCTAAGAACATAAGTTGGACTTGTGGAGAGCCCCACTATCAGAGATATTTCTCTATTGAAAAGGATAGAACTATTGGATCAACATGACATACGATGGTAGGAGATAAGGGCAAGGCCCATAAGATTCATGCAGTGATGAATAACCACCAGGTTGAGCATCAGTCTACAGTACTTGAGACTTCATGTATGATATTAGATCAACATTTTAGTATTTTGATAGATCTAGAAGCTACTGAGAGTTTCATTTCTAGCGTTGCGCTTAAAATAATTAAGGTGAAAGGAATAAAACAAGACAAGTTTAGATATGTAGAATTGGCATCTGGAGCCAAGCAAAAATTTGGAGGAAAGGTTAAAGATTGTAAAATTAATTTGGGTGAATTTGTCGCAAGTGTAAAATTTTTTGTCACAACCTTGTGATCCTACGACATTGTGATTGGAATGGATTGGTTAGAATCACACAACGCGATACTTAACTGTAAGATGAAGCATTTAAGTTTAATTGATGATTTAGGATAAAATAGAGTAATTGTAGGAAGAAATCAAGGAGTATCGCTAAGATTTATTACTTCCTTACAATTGAAGAAAAATATGCGCAAGGGATGTAAGTTGTATGCCATTTTATATCTTAACGAAAAGGGTGACATGGAAATATTGGAAGACTTTCTGGCAGTATCAGAGTTTGTTGATGTTTTTCCCGAGGAACTATCGGGTGTACTGCCAAAAAGAGAATTGAAATTTACTATAGATTTAAAACCTAGAGCAGAACCAATTGCAAGAACGCCATATCGGATGTCGACACCTGAATTGTAATATTTAAAGATGCAATTGAAGGATTTATTAGATTTGGGACTTATACGTCCAAGTGTATCACCGTGGGGTGCACCGGTAATTTTTGTAATAAAGACGGATGGATCGTGGAGGCTTCACATTGACTATCATCAATTAAATAAAGCCACAATCAAGAATAAATACCCGTTACCGAGAATTGATGACTTATTTGATCAAATGAAGGGAGTGAACGTATTTTCAAAGATTGATTTGAGATCGAGATATCACCAGTTATGAATCAAAGATAAAGACATTCCTAAAACAACGTTTAAAACAAGATTTGGACATTACAAATTTACTGTATTACTGTTTGGTTTGTCAAATGCCCTTAGTGTATTCATTAGTTTAATGAATGGGGTATTCCGCAAATACTTGGACAAGTTCGTACAAGTATTTATTGATGATATATTAATTTACTCTTGGACAAAAGAGGAGCACGACAAACATCTGAGATTAGTTTTGCAATGCTTAAGAGAAAACAAGTTGTACGGAAAGTTGTCGAAATGTTCATTTTATCAGATGAAGATTCATTATTTGGGACACATTATTTCTGGAGAAGGTATCACTATGGATCCATTGAAGGTAGAGAATATTATTGAATGGACAACATCGGCGAACGTGCAATAAGTACGTAGTTTTATGGTTTTAGCAGGTTACTATCGACGCTTTGTTGAAGGTTTTTCAAAAATAGGAAATCCAATTATGGAATTGCAAAAGAAGAGTAAGAAATTCATATGGTCAAAGAAATGTGCTGAAGCATTTCAGAAGCTTAAGGAATTATTAACAACAACATCGATTTTGAAGGTCCCTAATATGGATAAGGAATTCATTGTTTGCACTGATGCATCTAAGGAAAGATTGGGTGGAGTACTAATGCAAGAAGGTTGAGTTATCACATACATTTCTAGGAAACTAAGAATTCATGAAGTGAATTACGCAACACATTATTTGGAATTATTAGCGATTGTTTATGCCTTACAAGTATGGAGGCACTACATTATTGGACGAAAGAATTGAAAACTGATCACAGTGGATTGCAACACATTTTTACATAGAGTGACTTGAACACATGACAGACGTTGGTTGGAACTTTTAAGTGAGTATGATTTTGAAATCGTGTACATTAAAGGAACAGTTAATAGAGTAGCGGATGCGTTGAGTTAGAGACTGTGCATTTTCTTAGTAATACCACTAAAAACAAACCTTCGGGAAAATATTTTAGCATTACATATTGATGACGACTGGTACGATGAAGTAAAGGACAATATCGGACAAGATACCATGATGATACCTAGATATGAGGGTTATTCTTTGGACAATATTGGGCTACTAGGATATAATGGAAGAATTTATGCACCACCAAATGACGAAATGAGAAAATTAATTTTGAACGAAGCTCATCGAGCAGCATATATGGCCCATCCGGGAGTCATGAAAATGAAGGCAAATCTTAAACCACTATTATTTTGGAAGGGAATGAAATCCGATATAGTTAATTACATGGTGAGATGTCTTGAATGTAAGCAAGTGAAGGTCGAACATAGACATCCAATAGGCTTATTACAGCCACATACGATTCCTGAATCGAAATTGGAATTCATATCGATGGATTTTATTGTTGGATTTCCATTGACGACAAGGAGACATGATTCTATTTTTGTAGTTTTCGACACTTTGATGAAGAATGCGCATTTTATTCTAGTTCATACGACATATCACGCACTTGATATAGATAGAATATTTGTTAATGAAATAGTAATATTGCATGGTGTACCGAGAAAGATAATTTAAGATCGAGTATAGATATTCACTGGACGTTTTTGGACTAGTTTCCAAGAGGCTTTGGGCACACGATTAAATTTTAGTATAGCATATCACCTTGAAACCGATGGAAAAATGGAAAGAGTGATCAAATTCTAGAATATATACTTTGGATGTATGTGATGGATCAACATAAATGATGCTAATAATTTTTACCATTGGTATAATTTGCGTATAATAATAGTTACCAGAGTTCGATAAAGATGGCACCTTTTGAGTTTCTATACGGACGACTGTGTATGACACCTTTAAGCTGGGATCGACTAGAAGATAGAGTCCTAGTGGGACCAGAAGTGATTCAAGAAATGAAAGACCAGATGCAAACCATAAAAAAATAATTAATGAAGTGCAAGACCGACAAAAGAGTTATGCAGATGCACATCGTATAGACCGTAGTTATGAGGTTGGTGATAAAGTGTTCTTGTGGGTGAATCCACATAAGAGTTCAATTAAGTTTGGAAAGGGCACTAAACTCTCTCCAAGGTTTGTGGGACCTTTCGAAGTTATAGAAAAGAAAGGACATGTGGCTTATTGACTAGCCTTACCTGATTCTTTGGGGCGTATGCACAATGTGTTTCTTGTTTCAATTTTACGTCATTATATTTCATATCCATCACATGTTATTGATTTGAGTTCATTGCAGGTACCAGATGATGATACTCTCACAGTGGATCCAATATGCATACAGCTAGACCATCGTACTCAGCAACTATGACATTAATTAGTTGATCAGGTCAAGGTCTAGTGGGACAGTTATAGTCCACATTCTTCCACTTGGGAGGATGTTTATGAGATGCATCAACAGTTTCCATATTTATTTTTAAAGTTTGGTATATATAGATTAGTAGCAGCGATATCATAGTTTTCATTGTTAGAATTTACAAACTTTGGAACGAAGTTTAAAACAAGAGGGGATGTATGTAACATCCAGTTTTCATTGACCACATTTTCATAACACAAATTATTCTTTGAGGACACTTGAGTGCAAGTGATCCGACTAAACATGGTACTTTATGATTATCTGATTTGGTTTATGAGTTAAAATTTATGCTATAATTGAGTATTGAACTTGATATGTTATCAATATTGATGAATAGCATTGACGGGTCTTATCATGAGGTTTCCTAAGTGTGCAGGAAACATGACACAAAGAGGATGTTGATGGCATCGACATAATTCCTTGGACTCTAGATTGAGTCAGGGGGTGGACTATTGACTTGGAATATGAGTACTTGATTTTATTACACATGTGTTATGATGATGATTTCAATTATGGATTCCATGTATAAGAGTTATTAATATTTTGATTTTCAGTGGATGCACACATGGTGACACTTGTTAATCCGACTCACATATGGAGTAAAGGGGTCATACACAGATATCAGATAGATTAGGGAGAGGTGTGGCAGCATCCCTGTCACGGCCTAATAGCACTCTCGTCGTGACTTGAACTGAAGTTTAACGATAACCTTGTTCATGAGAGGTTCATGATTTCGTGAGGGCAGACTGAGACAATCGCTCAAGAGGATTTCTGAGGGGCGTGCAATAAGGAAAATTTCTTATTCCTGAGTAAGCACTTAGTCTCACACAAGGTTGACAAGTGGAGTATTGACTACAAGCGTCAGACAACTTCCAAACTAAGTCAAAGTGAACAATAGAAAGAATAACGAGTGACACCCTTGGAGCACGTCTGTGCATACTGAAGGGCACGTCGAATGAATGGAGTTAATAAGTTAATAAAAATTTAGAAGACTTAGAAAATAAAATGAATAATTAAAACTGATTAGAAAAGAGAACATAAATTTTATATTAATTAGTGAACTGGAATATAATAAATCTAAGTCTAATTGTTATGCCTAAATAAATTTTATAGAAATGGGTTTAAGGGAAAATTAAAATAAATAAAATATAGAAAAGGGAGAATAAATTTAAGACATGTGCACAATGTGTGCATGAAATTAATAAACTGATTTTTAAATAAAATAAATCATTTCATGAGGAAGTGTGGTGTCAACTTAGAGTTAGAGTGTTAAGTTAAACTAGACTCTAAATCCTAACTAGGAGAATATTCCTAATCAAGCTCCAACTGTAAATTAGTTAGGAGACACAATAAAGGAAAAATTGGGGAACCAAGGGACAACTAGGAGAAAATCTAGGAACTAATTGAAGAGGTGAGAAAAAATTCAAATTTATTTAAATTAAAAATAAATAAAACATGTGCAACTTGAGGGAAGAGAGACATGTGTTCAAGGTGAATAATCTTTCAAATGATTATTAAAAAAATTAATTAATTAATTAATTATGCATGAGATGACAAGTGTCAAGGTGAAATTTCTTATAAAAAGAATGGTGAGGAAGGAGTATGGTCCCTATTCTTGGATGACTAAAATGTTGTTAAAATTATTATGACTAGTTTTCTTGTGTGAGTTGGGTTGCAAGCTTTGCATAAGAGGTGGAAGACTCTCCTTGTGAGGGCAAGCTTGAGCTACGTATTTGATTTCTGTGTGTGACCCCTTTCGGCTCGGGGGGCTAAGGGGGAAGAAGAGTACCCTTAACGTTGGTTGGGAGGCATTGGTGAAGTAAATTGATTAGCAAGTGAAAGGAGGGGACATTGTGCAAGCCTCCAAGTTGAAGATCAATCTCATACCATCAAGTTTTCTTGGTCACGATATTTTATATTTTAGTCATTTTATTGTTTATAGAAATCACATTGTATAAATAGTACATCCGAATGGAGGATAAAATTTCTTCTGCATAGTGGATATGTGTGGAACTATTGTTAGATACTAATATATGAGAATGATCACTATTTCCAGAATGTTCGCAAGAATAGATTAGTTTTGTGCAACACAAAATATTGTACAGGAGCATGATTTTTTTTTATCAAGCAATAATTGTGATTGTATTGAAGAAATCGAATCAAAAAATATATAAACCTTATGTTTTGACAAATGTGATTCCCAAATTCATATATGTGCTATGTTTTACTATTACCATTGGAAAATTTTCTTGATAAATTACAATTTCGAAATCTCCAGTCATGAAATCTTAGAGTAGGTCTGCCTGAAATATTTGAGTTGTGATTTGAACACGAGTGCAAGTTTGTGGAAGTGTACAATATAAATGTTGTCGTTTCCATTCCACCAAACTCTCTTAATTGTCCATCATTCTTTCGAATTGTCACTTTGTTTTTCTCGAGAAACCAACCATGGGAACTCAATCTTTTTCAATCCTTCAACAGTTACCACAAATGAAAAGAAATGGTTGCATTCTTATTTTTTGAACATCAAAGATTTTGCTGCATATTCGTGGCCTTGAAGGTTGTAAAGGATATCACGGCTTCAATAGGTTTCAGTTGGATTAATACGTGTAAAAAATAAAGAGCTTGAGAAAAAGAGCTTCTCTTCATATATATATATATATTTATATTAATATTCATAATATAAATGCATTATAAAATTAGAAGTATATAAATGGAAAACAAAGTGTTATGGATTTAATGATTTTGTTTTAGGATTTATATAATGATTTATATGTTATTGATTGATAATAATAATCTATAATAATTACTTTTATGTTAATAATTTTATTAAATGATTGTTATATTAATGAAAAATAAAGCAAAAGAATGGTTTTAATGATTTTAAATTAATGGTTTTATTGGAATATAATTTACGACATGCATTTTTGACATAACTAAACTATGATGCAAATCGTGCAACTTGGGTAAAGTAGATAGACAATTTACATGTATACATTATTGTTACACTATATAGATTCATTGGATTTATTGTCGGATTTTCTTTAGTTCTTGATGAAATGTAATTGTCTCTTTGTGAGGGTGATTTATTACTATGCTTAGAACATTGAAATTCGTGATAGTAGTTGTAATTTACTCGGTGAATATCTAATTAATGTTTAAATTTTGTATTTACTCACCTATTGTTGAATGTATCAAGAGGGGTGTTACATCTGGGAAGCTCATTACAGCTGGGAAATGAAACATTTTTGTGTATAAAAGACAGTGGAAGTACTACAGAAGCATTTTTATTGACCGAAGCTTCAACAAGATGTTCGCAAAGACATCAGATCATGCGCCATTGCCAAGCCCACCATCAAGAAACATGGGCTATACACCCTTCTTCCTACTCTGGATAGGCCTTGGGAGTCCATCTCCATTGACTACATGTATGGTCTGCCTTCAACCAAGCATGGGAATGATTGTGTCTTCGTGGTCGTAGATCAATTCTCCAAGATGGAAATTTTGGTAACTTGCAAGAAGAGCATCAGAGCCGAGGACACCGCCAAGCTCTTTCTTCACAAATGTTTGGGTTAATTTTGGGATACTATAAACTATCATCTCTGATCGAGATAGTAGGTTCTTGAGCACCTTTTGTTCCATCCTATGGTTGATGATGGAAACCAAGTTGACCAAATCGAGTGCCTTCCACCCATAGATTGATGGACAAATAGAGGTAGTCAACAGGGCGATTGTCCATATCCCGGGAATGTATAATTTCAAACATCGAGGCACATGGGATGAAATCATTCCTCATGTTCAACATAGTTACAACAGATCCCTCCACAACTCTATTGGCCGCGACCCTTTTCATATGTGCTTGGGGTTCCAACCATTGTCCCCCATTGATGTAGATCTTCCCATTGCAGCTGCACAAGAAGAATCCTCCCATGCTCAGACAAAGGCTGAATGGGGAACCAAATTTGTTGAGTGCATCCAACACATCCAAAAACAAGTTCATGATATTGTGAATAAATCCAATGCCAAGTACAAGCAATGCCACGATTAGCATCGGGTACCGCATAAATTTCAGGTGGGAGATAAGGTTTGGTTACATTTGCCAAAAGAGAGCCTCACAAGGCCCCATTGGAAGTTGCACCCACTCCAATACGGGCCTTACACCATCACCAAGGTTGTGGGTGAGAATGATTTTGAATTAAGTATTCCTCTTTTCCTTGGATTGCAAACGATATTTAATGTGGAACTACTCTGACCATATCCACCTCTCATGGACACTTCAGATGCGACCAAGCAGTTGGCCCCTACAAAACTCAATCCTTCCTACATCGAACAAGTGAAAGTTGATCAGATCATGGAAACCAAGACAAATGAAACCCGCTAGCAGACTATCAAACTCTATCGGATCGTCAAACAAGGGCATTTTCTTCATTAAGGCAAGTGGCTCACAAGGAGTCAAGTTCAACAAAAGTTTCCTCATCTGATGTAGGCACTTGACGAAATGGAGACCATTGCTTCCTAAGGGGGGAGGAATGATCTAGGTGAATAATAGGATATCAGTGGCCACCTACCTATTCCATTGGCAAGAAGACCAATTTCCATTTTGGTAGCTTGTTTTTAGCTTTTTGGGTCCTAAACTTCTGGGGCCATTTTGAGGCCCTAAAAAACATTTTTTGGGCCCTCCATAATCACACTATAAACTTTAGCTAGAGTGTGATGGCAAAATGTGTAGTCCTTAGATAGTTCTTTCCACGATCTATTATGCACATAAAACAAATATCGTATGCAAAAGTTACAACCATGGGAAGTTGATGTACTAACTTACTCCATCAGGACCCACATGACTTTTGGCGCTTCATCTCCTAGGGTTAGGTTTTTGGATGTTTAGGGTTTTCTCATTTTATGCTTTATGTTAAAAAAATGCCTCTTGAGCCTCATTGTAACCAACTTCTTGCGAATGAGTGTAACGAACACATCTTTTCTCAGAGATAAGTTACCACCACTCTAGCTAGCTTGTGTGCTTTTTCATTTTAAACATAGTTACCAACTTAATGAGAACTATACAAAGTTCTCGTTTTTTGGGGGTCCAATGTTTTACCCCGTTTTTAAAAATGGTGCTACTAGTAGCACCCCCTCTCCCTTTCTAGGTGGTTTTTCGATATTTTAAATTTTTCGATCCACAATGTTTCCACATTTTTTTTAATGCTTATTTTTCATCTATTTTCAATTTTTTCAATTTTTTTTTATCCAACAATGTTTTTAGTCAATTTTCCATGTTTTTTTCAATCTTAAAAATATTTTTTACCATTTACTTTTTTGAAGTTACGAATTTTCATATAATTGTGTTTGCTTAATTAATTTATTGTTCCATACTTCTAAAATATAGTGGAAAACACCATTTTTAACACATTGTTTACCTTTACTTCAATACATAGAAAAAAATCGTAGTTAAATAACACTATTTTTAATATTTAGCAAAAGAATATAATTCATTTTTTTTATATAAATTAAAAACTAAAAAAATAAGAAAAATTAAAGAATTGAAATTTAAAAAAAAAATTAAAAAACAAATTTAGATAATAAAAAACATTAAAGAAAAATTTTAAAAACTAAAGAGGAAAAAAACCAAAAAATAAAATAAATATATAAACTAAGCTAAAACGAGAAAAAAACAAACATAAAAAAGGTAAAAAAACAAATTTATGGCCCAAAAACTTTAGAAAGGTTTAAAAAACACAAAAACAAATTAAAAATATATATTAAAAAAAACAAATTAAAACACTTTGACATCCATGTCTCTGGTGTTAAATAGCTTCGATCTGTTCTTTTGTTCTTCAATCAAGTGTGCAATCCTTTTAGTCATGAAATCCTTTAACTCTTGCTTATTTTGTTCTAAGTCTTCTTTTTCTTCCCTTCTGGCTTGATCTCTTTCAATCCAAGGTTTTCCAAGCAACATAGTAAATGGAGTGTTGTCCTCAATAAATTTAACAAGTTCGAATTCTTCTTCTGTCGATGTTCCATTGGCACTCATAGATATCTGGGTAAGCTTTCCACATAGGTTTATCAACTTTCCTTTGAATAGTTTTATTCCTCCTAATGAAGGAATCATAGAAGGCCTTCCTATAGCTTCCCAAGTTCTTTTTGTCATGATATTCACCTATGTTTCCTCATCTAGAACACAGTCAATGTCGAAGTCTCATATTCTTGCTTCAATACATTCCTTTTCTTTGAAGATCTATGATAAACTGACATGTCGGTGATCATTCAGGGTTTGTTTCATCTGTAGCAATACTTTCTCTGATTCTTTCTGGGGTTCTGTCATAACCGTAGTTTATGGATCTGCCTTAGGGTTTTCTTGTCTCATGTTCATTTCTTCAAGCTTAGTAATCATTCTAGGGAAATCCAATACTTCATGGTCCATAGCTTTGCAACAAAGACAACTAGGTCTTCTCCAAGGGCACTCCTTAGCAAGATGTCCCAGTTTTCTACAGCTGTAACATAGGGTTAATCCTCTCTTTCTTTTAAATGATTCCCAACTCTTTCTATACTGCGCGCTAGGATCATAGTAGCTAACCTACAAACATTTATTTCTAGGATCTTCCATCCACTTGTCAGTCCAAACATTATTTCTATGCATAGGTATAACATATCTTTCACTATTCTTATCAGATCTATGCATATCAAACCTTCTTTCATCTATTAGTGCCCTAGTTTTCAAGCTAGGACAGAATCTATCAAATATACCTAGATCCATATTGTTTAGACAAAAATTTCCAATTATCTTACTTCTACAGAGCACAAAGATTTCAGATCTAAAACTTTTCATTATTCTTACTTTTATCAGAGCACAGAGCTTCCAGATCTTACCTCTTTTCTTGGCACAGAGCTTCACAGTTTCAGGTCGAATCTTTGCACAAAGCTTCTTCTTCCTCAGTTCCCAGCAATCACAGTTTCAGGTCGAATCTTTGCACAAAGCTTCTTCTTCCTCAATTCCTAGCAATCACAGTTTCAGGTCCCAGCATCGGAACCATTTTTTGGCACAGGGGCAGATCCAGGGTTCAACGCTACAACAACGTACCAAAAAAACCCTAACTACCGACCCTTTCAATAACACCTGAGAAGCAAATGAAATCTCACCTAAGTTAGAGGCAGGGGTGGTTGCAGGACTCAAGTGTCTGCAACCTTAGCTGGGACACAGATATGTGATTGTAATACTTAACATAGCGCTTAGCAGTAAACATTCATCAACATTCAGTCCTTAGTAACAGCGCAAACAAACCCTAATTATAGAGCATCGCAGTATTCAACTAGATCTGATGTATCTAAGCACTTATCATAGAAAGGTAGATTAGATCTAGCAGATTCAAGCACCAAGCACATTCACATAGGTCATATCTAACATTCATATACATCGCTAGCACAAAGCATAAATAGAACTATATATCTATATCAAAGCACTTAGCAAGTAAATACATAAACACATCAACACATCGCACAAATCATAGCAACACAGCATGTACGTGGTTCACCCCCACCATGGGGCTACGTCCACCAACTCTTCTTCTCTTCTATTATCTTGTGTTAATCAGTTACATGCACAAAGATCAAAAACCCTACTCCACATAGGATGGGAGATTTACACGCACCTCACCAGATCCTCCTTCCCCGAGCTAGGATACAGCACTAAGCCTTCTACAATCACTTGCACTCAGCTCTACAAGTCTCACACAGTATGCACAAAGCATATACAATCCATACTTAGCACTTAGCCCAATATCACACAGATATATCTATATGCGTCTCTCCTTACATTGCCTAGACATCTATTTATACTTTACAAAATAGGCCTAAACATGGGTAAACCCATGGGTCGACATCCCCTTACCCATTACATAATCCCAAATCGCAAAAAAGATCCAAAAGGGGCCGAGATCCCACGATCTCTGCTTCATCTTGTGCTCCTCCTTTGGCAGGTTGTCGAAGTCGCAAAATAGGTCAAACTTGACCAAGTATCTCCCAAAACTTGGTCAAGGGCCAACACATGGACTATCTTCTTTGACATTTCTCCATATCATGGTTACTATTTCCATAGGAACCACATGGATACATAAACAATTCACCAGTGGGAAAAGTCTCCATTCCCTCTTTAGAATTCACATCTTTCTCTAGAGATGTCTTAGATATGTTACCTTTCTATAGACTGGAAGGTAAGGCTAACTGCTTATGAAGGACCTCTTCATTTGAATTTCTCCTTGCTTGAGCCACCCTCGAGCATTCTCCATCTTGACGGGAAAACAAATAATATGAAGAATCATCCTTCTCCATCATTCCCTTTTAAGGAGTTAGTTTCTCTTGCATCAAAGACTTAACATCCTCAACTTTCCAATCTTCATGGATCGATGTTGATGGTGCCAATATATGATCCTTGTTCTGCAACTTCCTTTCTAACTCATGAAAAATACATCTATGGAATTCCTCATGACATAGCAATCGGTCTTGCGGCTTCTGCTTCTCTTCCTCGAGAGTTTGCAATTTCATCCTTAATTCAAAATTCTCCTTCTAAATTTGTCGGTTAATGTTATTTTGTAGCTTTAACTTCCTGAGGGATTTACTCATTTTGTCCTCTCAACAAGATCCTTCAAAACCTTCACCAACTTAAGTCTTGGACCTCATCACATCAAAAAACTGCAAATTCATGTCAAAACTAGCTCTGATACCACTTGATCCGAAAATCCTTAGATACCACTTGTTCCTTTAAAAATATACATATTAGCATCTAACCTGATTCAAAATAATTTATTGATCGTATTGATGTTATTTGCAAGAAAATGATGTTGTGATTCTTATCCAAAATCTCATAAAATGATGATTAAGTTGAATAATTATGAGATAACACAACATAAAATAAAACAACTCAAATTATACAATATTGATGACATAGTTTACTTCATCTTCAAGTTCCCTTTCAAACAGTGATATTGCTCTTCATTATCTCAAGTGTCAAATTACATTACAATATGGACTTACAAAGCCAATTTGATGGAATCTCTTTAATTTCGTTGTTCAAACTCAAAAAATAGAATCTACCATTGAGTTCCTTGCAAAATTTTGATAAAATTGAATATAAAGTCGACCATATTCTGAACAGTCTCAATTTTACCCTCTTTACACGCCAAATGATGCACTATGGTGTTCATTAATGACAATATGGAATAAGACTTTCACAAATTATCTCTTAGCACAAAAATAACATCACCATTGAACTCCTCTTGGAAAAATAAGAAAAATGAGTATAATGTTGCCTATATGTAGACAATATACCTCATGGCATGCATATTGAGACAATACCAAACTTGGCTCCTCTTCTTACACGCAAATCTATGCATATGTATGTCCTCGGGATCTATTCCTGCATTGGAATTTGTGTCCTCCTCGAACTATGTGAAGTCTCGAGATGTGTGCAGACCTTTGTCTATGTGCCCATAAATAGGGTGCGGGCCCAACTTCTTACCAGAAACCTTAGGTAAGCTTTAAATGTTGGTTTGGTAAAGGCCATACATATGTTAAGTCTCATCGTCTGGTCTATTGGTAAAGGATTGGATAAGGTCTTGGGAGGTCACGAGTTCAATCCTTCGGAGTCCCATAAATTTTTTTATAACCATTAACCATAATAGGCCAGTGAGGGATTTCCATGTGGTAGTCTCTTATTGGCTTCCCTATGCCACATGTCAATCTATAATTGGTGCCAACTGTATGTACGTACTGCTAAGTCACCTTGCCAACTTGTCATTCCACATCACTTGCCTGCCACGTATCGCCATGTTAGCATTGTATGACATATACGGTCATGACATGTGTCACCCTTGTAGTGGTGACACGTGTCACCTTGACCCCTTTGACCTTTTACTTTTTTCCTAGTTTGACTTGAACTTTGACCATCTATAACGTTTGCATACGAAATCCATTTGAGGCAATTTTTGCGTCGTTGGAAAGCTATCGTTGATCTCTATGCATTGATGGAATTTTAGAGATCATTTGAGACAGTCAAAGTTTTAGCTTTTATGGATCCTCTTGGACCTATGTGAGAATTTTTGAACCTCCTGGACCTCTGTGATCATTCCTGGATCCTCTTGGATCAAGACCCCCCATGGGATATGCCAAATTAAATTTTGATGGAACTGCTAGGGAAACCTGAGCCTATCTAAGGCTAAGGGTATTTCAAGAACAATAGAGACATCATCCTCTTCTTGTTTTCTATTCATTTGGGAAAACGAATAAAAGTGTTGCAGATCTTGATGGGTTCATAAGGGGATTAACTCTAGCGATCCAATGAGGGTTCCAAAGCCTAGTTATGGAAGGAGACTCTGCTATAAGTATCCAATACATTTCCTATATCATATGTGGTTCCACCCCAGACAAAGTGTCACAAAAAAAGAGCCTTTGTGCAATATTCTCACAAGTCTATGCTCTTCTAGACCACTTATTAGTCAACACCCCCTAACATGCCCATATAAAATCTAATAGTCTCATGGATCGACTAGGGAATGAAGGGGTGAAACTAAATAATCAGGATCTACTGACACCCTAGGAATCCTTGAAGGAAAACCAACTTCAAGTAAACTATATAAGGTTAAAAGAGCATGAAAACAACTCCTTATATCATCTAGCAGTCAAATGACAGAGGGACTCTCCCATGTGGAAGAGAGAGGCCATGATAAAGGACACTCCTTGATGCCATCAAGGCTATGTGATATGTACTCTAAAGGTATTGAAGAATGTATGGCTAGGAAAATAATTTTGGATGGAAGTTATGTGAATGATGGAGGAGTTATGGTTGGTTTTTCAATAATGGAATGTAATGGTCACAAAGGTTTTATAGCTAATGTGGGTGTTGGCTAGGTGAACTATTTTTCAGGGTTGCATCCTCAACCTTCTCCAGAATTGGAAATTTGGGGTTTGAATTGTGCAACACTAGGTTTATTTTCCTTCTCCTAGTCAATAATTTTCTTCACGCTTCGTTGTTCTAGGATTTGTTTTGTTTGCATGTTCTCTATTCATTCAAGTTCATATTGGTGAATGTCTTAGGTTTGTTGGGTGATGGAAGTGCTATCCGGAAAGGAATCTCTACTTATTTCCCTTCCTGAAGCCTAGTCTGTCTACTCCCATTGCACAACAAAGACCCTTTTCCCTTGTTGGTTTTGTTCCTGGTCATGGGAATTGTATCATATGATTTGTACTTGTCAAAATCCCTCCACAAGATCCAAATATTGTGTAACAATTGAAATTTTCTACCACTTCCACCTAAGTAGATACTCCCCTCATTTTGGTGATGGAAGAAGATCCAACACAAGGGAGGCTTCCTTGGTGACCACAAGGGATCAAATAACAAGATTAGCTGAGACTACATCCCTCTATATTGGTCACCTAAAGGTTAGGTCTAGGAATAGGAGAGGTAAGAAAGGTAAAGAGGTAATTGGTTCACTTGTACAAGATAATAAACAATTCAGAGTATAATATAGACAATCACCAAGTTATATAGCTCATAAATGCCCTCTTATACACTAGATGAGTGATAAATCCAATTGTTGTTGCAAATTACAACAGTAAAATAATGTTTAAAAACAATCAATCTTTTACAACGGTAACAATAAAAAGCACTCAGAAATGTAGCAATTTAACATATAAACCAAGCCTTCAACATGTACAATAATATCCAATTGCTAGATCTGAATTCTAAGTATCTTAAGCCATTTTTCCAAGTATGTGTGCAACAAATTAAAGTAAAAACTAGTGGCTATAGAAAAATTTTGTAACATCGACAATAAATATCATTAGTTTGCTAAATTTAGGATTATAGAAGTTAGTAAAATTTCTTTAAGAGAGAAAATGCTAATTCTAAGTGCAATTTTCACCATAAGAGAAGATATAAACTAGCAACACCTTGAAGATTGAACTAGATGATAAAGAAGAATGAAGTTTAAATCCTAAGGTGCAAAGCCTCTTGGGCCTTAGGACTAAAACTTCAATAAAATGATCCCTACAGTGCAAAGCCTCTTTGGCCCTAGGTATCGTTTCCACTCTTCTAGATGACCTAGGTCAAGGATCAAACACTAGGATCAAAATTTGAAGGTGCAAAGCCTCTTGGGCCTTAGGTTCTTAAACCTGGAAATAGAATGCTTTCACAAAACTTAGACAAACAAAGCATATGGAGGAGAGAAAAACTTATGTCTCCTCCTTAGGGTTTCACCAAGACAAAGTAACATGAAACACAATAGTAATTATCAGCTTAAAACATTAACAATAACACAAAATTGCAGAAATTGCTTACTTACCAAAGGTGTTAGGCATAGAAAAACCCTAGTTGCAACAACATGACATCCAAGAAAGAAAAAAACATACAAAAAAATCCTCCTTCAAGAGGTGTGCACTAGATCCAAGAGCTAGAAAAGAGTAGAGACAACTTTTTAGAGCTCTCCTACACAAGTGTGTGGAGAGAAGTGATAATTATCAAATGAATAGAGAACTATCCTTATTTATAGGGAAACTCTAGTGCTCCAATAGTCCCAAAAAGTGAGAAGTCATGTCTATAAGTGGGGTCGGCCCCTCAAGTTTACTTCTACAAATGTTAAAAATCATGAAAATAATACATAAATGGTCACACATGCAGTGATGTCATGCCTCCAATGGGCTAGGAGCACCTCTCCAAGGTCATGTGTCATCATATGAGGTTCAAGGGTGGGTGAAGAATGCTATCCCACATCTCAAGTCATCATTTTCAATTTGCCATCCAAGTGGCAACAAACCCCATCATCTCTGTCAAACCCTAGCATGATGTCATCATCGAAATTTCCATTGTCTAAGGTGCAAGGGGTGGCGTCCAAAGAAGAGAAGGATGCACATCGTCTCTATGTGTCCTCCAATCATCTCCATATGCAACCTCTTCCATCCAATGCATGATAATCTATGGGGTGTACAATCTGAGGTTTGTGATTCCTTCCCATCTCTATGCCACCATGACCATATCTGTCAATATCAAGCCCATTTGTCCATCGTCCAAGGTACATAAGATGTGAAAGCCAATGTCTGAATGTGCCAAGTCACTAAGTGACTCAATGCTCTACATCACACATGCCATATCATATAACAGAGGCACGACGTCCTGGGTGAAATCCTGGGGAATCCTTCAAAAACCATGTTAGGGGAATCTAGATCAAAACAAAATTTTAAATCTAGTAAAACCAGTGGTTATAAGATATACTAGTTCTTGAATCATGCAAAGTAAGTCGCTACTTAAGATGTAAGCCACATGAATAATCCACATCAGTATCCCCTTCAAATTTCACATTGGCTTAGGACTTTATGTAAGTTGGAAAGTTTGAATATAGGAGGACCTTCATCTAACCCTATTAGGTGCGCCAACCAAAAAAGTGAAAGAAAATACCCAGGTAGAGGGATATGCCATGAGGAAAGTAGTGAAAGAAAAGAACCCTTTAAGAGTAAGTGTGGTAGTGGTACGTGTTGGTCTTTCTTCATGGCTTATAGTATCATTGAATCAATTTATATGAATGCATTTGTGGAGGGTGCACTTACTCTTGAGTTAACAATTTTTAAGCGCTATGTTTTTCCAAACCCCTTAATATGCCTTTTTATTTGTCCTCTTCTCATATTTGCAAGTCCCCTTTATAAGGTTTCAAGATATGAAATCACTTCTTTGGGATTGGGGTGAACATGGAAAGGGTATAGCTTAAGTTTGGACTGGGTTTTCAAAGTCCTTTGCTATTCTTTATTAATTATTTTAGCATTATTATTTCTTTATTTGTTTTTTGCTAACAATTGTAATCAACCTTTGGGCATTAATCCCCTCTTCTCATGAGAGAATGGACCATGACCCATTGCCAAATTTTAGTACACTACAACAGGCTCCAAGGTGGAAAGTGTTAAGTATGGTGGGGAAATAGAACGTTACCCTTGTGAGGACCCCCTAGTAGTACCCCTTTTCCCTGGGAGGTGACAACATGGTATTAGGGCACAGATGTTGGCCACCAAGGTGAAACAAGGAAACAAACATAACTTCTTGAGCTAGGGATCCATTATCCAACTTCAACCACTGATCCTCACCCACATGCCTAGTATATTAAGCACAAAAATTTGCATGAAAGAAGGACTAACATACCTCATGGTGGCATTGGTTTACCATCTCACATACATTGATTTTACTAGATGTGATGAGCTTGGTTGATCTGAAGTATGAGAGGCAATTTGAGGGGGGGGGGGGGGTGGTGTTACACATTATTTTCATCATCCCTATGACCGTTAATGATGGAAACCTATTTGTTGCCTTCAGAGGGGTCAGTGGCCTGAGTTCCTGAAGAGAGAAGGGAGAAGAACTTTTCTTGAGAAAAGAAGTTGCATTTTCCTGTGTAAAAACCTTATAAAAAAGGAAGTTTGCAGGCTGCCTATGTATTAGAGTGCGAGAATGCCTGATTCTCAAAGTTTGCACCATATCTAGGGTGCGAGATGTTCCCAGGTTTCTCTATAGGCAGGGTGCGAGAATGTCTACACGTGGGAAAAACAAGCGTTTTCTCAAATCTTCTAGAAGGAGAAACTTCTATGGTGAGGTGGCATCCAAATGGTTTGGATCTTACTCGCTTTCATGATTTAGTGGGATCATCCTAACCTCCTCACCTTATCCTCTTCAA
>ML785974.1:204156-219742 GCA_009831015.1 Picea engelmannii
TAGTTTTTAAGCTTGTGTAAAAATTAAAATCTATCCCAAGCATAGTTTTGTTTTGTTTTAAAGCTTGCGTAAAAATGAAAACAATCTCGAGCTTAGTCTTTATTCTTTCTCATGCTCGTAAATACATGAGAATAAGTTACCGAGCTTAGTCTTTGTTCTTTCTCGTGCTCGTAAATATGTGAGAATGAAACCGAGTATACTTTTATCACTTTTTTGGACTCGTAAAGGTTATACGAAAAAGGAACCCACTGGAGTTCCCTTTAAGCTCTTTTCAGACTCTCTAAACATGAAAAAATTGCCGAGCAACCTTGCTATTTTAACGCTCGTTAAAGTATTTGAAGAAAGCGTCTGTTGGGCGATAATTTATCTCTTTTCGGTCTCATCAAACTATTTTACGAAAAAGGAACTGAGAGAGTTCTCTTTTAAGTGTTTTTCTAGACTCTATAATCATGAAAAACCTTTGAGTTTTCTATCTTTGGACTCGTTAAACAAACATCGACAGACCCGTAATGGGACCGAACCTTCTTAGGGTTCGTTAAACATACTCCGAGGGACTCGTCTGAAGGATGAGCTTACATTACAAGCATATGCTATCCTCCTCAAGCTTGCGTAAAAATAAAGAGGTACTCGCCAAAAATGGTGGGGGGGAAATTGGGAAAGAATTGTGTCTAAACCTGTATTCCATGGAAGAGTCACTTTTGAACATGACACCCTTTCACTTGCTTTGTGTCTAGGTTGGAAAATCCACTTGTCTCTTGATCATACTCCTTTATAAGATTACAAATTGGTCTGTGATCCCGGAAAGCCTTATATCGTGTCAGCCATTTCTACAGTCTTTAAGCCTTCTATTGTGTCGACCATCCCTGAGTCAGTCCTGAATCACTTGTTACTCTGACCTACATCAAATCTTGTTACTTGTTTTGTGTCATTGATGTGGGATACATTAAGGCCCTCCTGTGACGAGTCTTTTCCTGTCGACTTCAACTCATTATCCAGGAATCAGACTTTGAAACTAATTGGTACCTTGGAACTTGCATGCCTCAATGGCAGGTTTCCTTGCTTTCGACAGTGGGTTTTCTTTATTGACCCCTGATCGGGAGATTTCGCCGAGTGTTCGACTTTAGCTCATTTATTCACATTCGTTGGATTGTACTAGTGTGCCTTGTGAGTCATTGACATTAATGGTGATTTCCCTCTCACTTGTTAACGGTATACACTAATGACCGGTAATCAAGTGTTTTCTACCATGTTCGACTTCAACACATGTATTCACATGGTTATATTCGTACTATAGAGTGGTGGAGATGAAGACCCTGGATCTTTTCTGACAGATTCAGGTTGCGTTGGAGTATATTCAGTGTACTATTGCATAGATCCACATTGTATGTATGGTGGCTATGTTCAAATTTGAGTCTTTAACACATAGATCCACAGTGTATTTTTGGTGGCTATGTTCAGATTTGATTCATATTGGCATGGATCCACAGTGTATGTTTGGTGGCTATGACCTATCTTACTTGACATGGATCTTTGCATGTCAGCATTTATGCTTTGAGTCATTTGTATTCTGAGTATGGGAATGCCTACCTCAATGATGATATATTATTGTACTGTATTTCCTTGTTTGTTGGCAGGTTTCCGACCGACTATTCCTTGTTCCCTACACATACTCGACAAAGTATTTCAGCTATCACTCTGTTCTAACTTCATACATTGGGGGGCTCTCTGTTACACATTATTTTCGTCATCCCTATGACCGTTAATGATGTAAACCTATCTATTGCCTTCAGAGGGGTCAGTGGCCTGAGTTCCTCAAGAGAGAAGGGAGAAGAACTTTTCCTGAGAAAAGAAGTTGCATTTTCCTGTGTAAAAACCTTATAAAAAAGGAAGTTCGCAGGTTGCCTATGTATTAGGGTGTGAGAATGCCTAATTCTCGCAGGTTGCAACATAGCTAGGGTGCGAGATGTTCGCAGGTTTCTCTATAGGCAGGGTGCGAGAATGTCTACATGTGGGAAAAACAAGCGTTTTCTCGAATCTTCTAGAAGGAGAAACTTCTATGGTGAGGTGGCATCCGAATGGTTTGGATCTTACTCCCTTTCATGATTTAGTGGGATCATCCTAACCTCCTCACCTTATCCTCTTCAACTTATAAAAGGAGAGGAGTTCTCATGGAGAAAGTTAGCTTTGGTTAGCTTGGAGCTTTTGGAATTAGCTTTGGTTGGCTTGGAATTATTAGCTTGGTTGGAGTGGCTTTGAGATTTTCCTTTGTCAAGATAGATTGTGAATATTATCAGATCTATGCTCTCAGAATTCTTGGAGTGAAAGTGTGTGGGGAATGAAGGACAGTTGGAAGGGACCTTACGACATCAAGGCCATGATTGTAATCTCTCTTTCACATTTAATATGATACAGTAATATGATTCTTTCCTATAAAGCTTGTTATGTTTTATTGTATGATTCCTTGATCACATACATAGGTTTATATTGAGTTTATGCTATTGCTATCACTTTGGTTGGTTGCGTTCTTTTATAGGATCATCATTGTATGAGCGTTGGAACAGAGCTAGGATGGCGATGGAGAGAGGAAGCAACATTTAAACGGTATGTCACCTATCCTGCTTTAGTTAGTAAATTCAATATCTAAAACTTAAGGAAAGTGTCATGTTCTAGTGTGTTTTGTTCTAGATCCAGGTGGATCTAGGGAGATCAGTTAGTGTCCGCACCTACCGATTAGTCCGTTAATAGGGGGGTTGGTATGCTATCTATGGACATGATGGTTATCATCATGGTCGGGATCACTTTCTTCATTACATGTCATTAGACATGATCTCCTCCAATTACCTTTGGGCATGGGGGGTATCATCTCATGGATCCAACATGGGGACATGTTCTCACTGTAGAGCACACGAGAAACTCAACATCTATGGTCGTCCAAGACCTGGAATCCTGCACCCACTTCTAATAAAAATAACACTTTAGCAGTAAAGACTGGAGGATGTGATCCACCAAGGTTACTAGTAAATCAAAAATCATGTTGGAAAGAAAACATTTCACTACAACTATACATGATAAAGTAATGATACAATGATTAATGCAAGTTCCTAACAGGGTTGCATAATATGCAAAATGAGAATGAAATGTCATGTATATGCAAGAAAGTGCAAAGCTATACTAACATTGATGTTTTAATGAAATCATATATACAAATGCAATGCAAGATGCAAATGACCTACATACCCTAATGCCACAGGTCAACTAAAAATATAGGTGTAATCATATAACTACTGAATCCATCCCAACATTTTATCAAATTGAAAATTTCTACCCTTGTTCTTAATTCTAAACCAAAGAAAAAAATATATAAAGCACAAAATAATCATGATTCATGATAACCACCAAAATAGAGTAAAAAATATAATCGAGCTCAAGAGGGTGGAAGGGGGGAACAAAACTATGCTAAGGCACATTTCCACTAGATTGCTCAATCCGCCTCTTAATAGGAACATGATAATATAAAGGTTTACAGGGATGACCTTAAGGCTCTGAAGGTTGACTATCCTGGCTCTCATCACTCCCTGAGGCATAGGAAGGGATGCACATGAATGTGGAGGATGATTGATAATTACTCAAGGGGAGGATGAAAAAATGGGATATTTAGGTTCTTCTTAAATCCTCAAACCTTCTCTTAAATTCTAAGGAAAAAAATTTCCTCGGAGACAACTTGGGATAAGGAACATGTTTCCCAGTTGTATCCTTAGTGGTATAGCAAGATGAAGGACAATAAGAAGGTTGAATACTCTTGTCATGAAACTTGTGTACCGGGAAAATCATGGCCTCATCTTCATCAAAGTTAGAGAATATAGGTGGTTGTAGATCTTCTTCATAGAATAAGTCTCAGTGCTCAAAAGGACATCATTAGCACATCATCATGGTGCAACAGTTCACTCCTTGAAAAAGAATTGTATTAGCACATAATATGTGCTAATAAGATGTGATAAAGTGTTGGGCATCATCATGGTGCAGCGGTTCACTCCTGGGTGGTTGGAATAAATATGTGATCATGTCATCTTCATGTTTCCAGACATATGAATCATTATCAATGACATATGGTTGTTCTGAAGACAACAATTCCATATTATTTATTTGAAAACAACCTTCAATGTCATAAATGGGATCTCCATCAAAACTATAACAACTCATATCCAATTTATGTATCCCAACATGTATAAAATAATAAATATTTTCAATTGTGTCATTACCTTTACCATTGTAGGAAGGGTCTAAAACATCCAAGGGTTCCTCCAAGAATCCATCACGTTTTGAGTCATGAAATGAATCAACATCAAAAAATTGGAAATGAGTACAACTTACCATATTCTCTTCTTCATCTGTGGGAGACATTGAAGCTTGGATGACTTCGCTTTCATTATATAGAGGAGAAAAAACCAACGTCTTGTCTTCATGATGAGCCTCTTTGTGGTTTGTATCTCAACATGGCATGCTTCATCAAAGTGCTCTTCAAGAGGTTCACAAGGCAACTCATGTTCTACTTCGTGTATTTGGTGATCTTCCTCATGAGTTACTTTTTTAGGATATCGTTCTTTAATCAAATATTTGTTTTCTTCAATGGAATCATGAGGTGATTTTTTCTCCCCTTCAAGGTTTTGGTAACCCTCTTCATGAATCTCCTCTTCAACTTCTTGTTCCTCAATGATTTCTTCATCTTCCTCAATAGGTTTAGAAAATAAATCTTCCCTTAGGAGGGCCACCATGATATCATGGATAATATATTCATATCTTTGTGTTCTCAGAGCCCACCTTTTGATGAATTATTCAATGAAGATTGTAAGAGAAGATATACTCTTTGTATTGAGAGTGTGCTTAACCCGATTCTTTGTTCTTGTTTCCAGAGATAGGAAAACCAATCTTATTAGCACATCTTGATGTGTCACACCTATCTCTGAAACATACTTCAATAAATTCACAACATGAGTAATAGTCAAAGATGAATCACCATCAAATTTTGGACAATTATCCCCTCAATCCAAAGAAAATTGATTTGGGTATCCAAGAACATCCTTAATATCCAGAAAAGGAAACATTTTTTGGAGTGACCATGGTGCCATAATTCCATCACTTGAGATTATGAAATCTTACAAAAATTGAGAATAGGTTGACACCTCAAAATATGTTAGTGGAGTTTCTAGATGATCTCCCTTGGATCATCGACAGGTAAAGGAAGGGATTATTCCTTCATTGGAGTCGTCAGGTAAGCTTGTAAGGATAGGTTTTGGGATAAGCTTACCAAAAGGATGTCTTAGGAAGAATGAATCAATTCTCCACGGAAACAATGCCAAAATATTATCACATCATTTTTACTTGTGTAAATCCCTCCACAACATCCCAATATTGTGTAACAATTGGAAGTTTCTACCACTATCACCTAAGTATATACTTCCCTCATTTTAGTGATGGAAGAAGATCCAACACAAGGGAGGCTTCCCTGACGACCTTAAGGGATCAAATAGAAATATTGGTTGAGCCTACACCCCGCTATCATGGTCACTTGAAGGTTAGGTATAGGTCTAGGAGGGGTAAGAAAGGTAACAAGGTAATTGGTTCACCTGTACGAGATAATAAACAATTTGGAACATGATATAGAAAATCACCAAGTTATATAGCTCATAAATGCCTTCTTAAACAGTGGATAAGAGATAAATTCAATTGTTGTTGAAAATTACAATAGTAAAATAATGTGTAAAATGAATCAATATTTTGCAATAACAATAAGAAAAAGTACTCACAAATGTATTAATTTAACATATAAACCAAGCCTTCAACATGTACAATAATATCCAATTGCTAGATTTTTATTCTGAGTATCTTAAGCCACTTTTCCAAGTATGTCTGCAACAAATTAAAGTAACAACTAGTGGTTGTAGAAAAATTTTGTAACATCAACAATAAATATCATTAGTTTGCCAAAGTTAGGGTTAGAGAAGTTAGTAAAATTTCTTCAAGAGAGAGAATGATAATTCTAAGTGCAATTTTCACCGTAAGAAAATATTTAGACTACTTTCGTTGTCTTTCATGGATTATGGAGTCAATCATGCAACACCTTGAAGATTCAACTAGATGATAAAGAAGAACGAGGTTTAAACCCTAAGGTGCAAAGCGTCTAGGGCCTTAAGACTAAACCTTCAAGAAAATTATCCCTAGGGTACAAAACCTCTTGGGCCCTAGGTATCATTTCTTCTCTTCTAGATGACCTAGATCAAGGATCAAAACTTGAAGGTGAAAAGCCTCTTGGGCCTTAGGTTATTAACCCTGGCAAGAGAATTCTTTCACAAAACTTGGAAAAATAAAACATATGGAGAAGAGAAAGAGTTATGTCTCCTCCCTAGGGTTTCACCAAGACAAATTAACATGCAACAAGATAGTAATTATCACCTTAAAACATTGACAATAACACAAAATTGCAGCAATTACTTACTTATCCAAGTCACTAGGTATAGAAAAACCCTAGTTGTAGTAAAATAACATCCAAGAAAGAAAAATCATCCACAAATAGAATCCTTCAAGAGGTGCGCACTAGATCCAAGAGATAGAAAAGAGTAGAGCCAACATTTTAGAACTCTCCCACAAAAGTGTGTGGAGAGAAGTGATGATGATCAAATGAATGGAGCACTAGACTTATTTATAAGGAAACCCTAGCACTCCAATAGTCCGAAAAAAGTGAAAATTCATCTCTATAAGTGGGGCCAACCCCTCAAGTTTGGCTCTATAAATGTCAAAAATCATGAAAATAATACATAAATGGTCACACGTGTGGTGATGTCATGCCTCCAATGGGCTAGGAGGGCCTCTCCAAGGCCATGTGTCATCGTTTGAGGTGAAAGGGTGGTGTAAGAATGCTATCCCAAATCTCAATTCATCACTGGCATCCAAGTGGCATCAAACCCCATCTCTATCAAACCCTAGCATGACATCATCATCTTAATGCCCAATGTCCAAGGTGAAAGAATGGTGTCCAAAGAAGATAAGGTTGTACATCATCTCTGTGTGCCTCCAATCATCTCCATGTGCAACATCCTCCATCTAATGCATGATAGTCTCTAGGGTGTAGATCCCAAGGTGTGGGATTCCTGCCCATCTCTATGCCACCATGACCATATCTATCAATATCAAGCCCATATGTCCATCGTCTAAGGTCCAAAAGATGTGAGAGCCAATGTGTAAATGTGCCAAGTCAATGAGTGACTCAATGCTCTTCATCACACGTGTCATATCATGTAACATAGGCACAACGTCTTGGGTGAAATTTCGGGTCATCCTTCAAAAACCATGCCAGGGGCCTCTAGATTAAAACAAAATATGAAATCTGGTAAAGCCAATGTTCATAAGATATACTAATCATTCAATAATGCAAGGTTAGTTGTTAATTAATGTGTAAGCCACTTAAATAATTCACATTAGTATCCCCTTCAAATTTTACACTAGCTCAAGAATTTATATAAGTTGACAAGTTTGAATATGGGAGGACCTTCATCTAACCATATTAGGTGTGCCAACCAAAAAAGTGAACGAAAAGACCTAGGGAGAGGATATGTCCCGAGGGAAGTAGTGAAAGAAAAGAACCCTTCAACAGTAAGTGTGGTAGGGGTGCGTATTGGGCCTACTTCGTGCCTTATGGTTACATTGAATCCATTTCTATGAGAACCTTTGTGGAGGGTGCGATTTCTCTTGAGTTATCAATTACTAAGTGGTACATTTTTTCAAAACCCTTAATCTGCCTTTTTGTTTGTCATCTTATCATATTTGCAGGTCCCCTTTATAAGGTTTCAAGCTATGACATCACTTCTTTGGGACTGAGGCAAACGTGGAAAGGGTAGAGCTCAAGATTGTATTGAATTTTGAGAGTCCTTTGCTATTATTTATTTATCATTATTTTTTATTTAT
This sequence comes from Picea engelmannii, assembly GCA_009831015.1. Taxonomy (NCBI): domain Eukaryota; kingdom Viridiplantae; phylum Streptophyta; class Pinopsida; order Pinales; family Pinaceae; genus Picea; species Picea engelmannii. The sequence continues at coordinate 212,116 of ML785974.1, forward strand.
TCTTCTTTTGCTAGCAACTACAATTAACCTTTGGGCCTTCAACGCCTCTTCTCATGAGAGAATGGAATGTGACCCATTACCTAAGTTTAGTACAGTGCGATGGGTTCCAGGATGGAAAGTGTTAAGTATGGTGAGGAAATAGAACGTTACCCTTGTGAGGGCCCCCCAGTAGTACATGTTTTCCCTGGTGGTGACAACACGGGACTAGGGCACAGATGTTAGCCACCAAGGATAAATAAGCAAACAAACATAACTTCTTGAGCTAGGGATCCATTATCCAACTTCAACCAATTATCCTTATCCACATTCCTAGTATATTAAGCACAACACTTTGCATGAAATAAGGACTAACATACCTCATGGTGATGTTGTCTTACTATCTCCCATACATTGAGTTGACTAGATGTCACGAGCTTGCTTGATCTGAAGTATGAGAGGAAATATGAGGGGGGTTGTTTGGATGCTTTATGTGGACATGCTAGTCATTATCATGGTCGAGATCACTGTCTTCATTGTGGTCCATGAGACATGATATCCTCTAGTTACCCCTAGGCATGGGGGGGGGTAACAAGCACCATCTTGTTTGTTATCCATAACTTTTGGCCCATCCTAAGGCCACGGGGACGTTTGGTTTGGACAATAACATTCTTGTCTATATGGTGGTGTGATAGGTTACTAGGGGAAAGGATTTGAAAAGCCATCGAAATTGTGTTCTCTCAATCACTTTTAACTCTTATTTGATTCATAATTATGGGGTAGCCTTATCCTATACTTCTTTGGAAGGTAGTTCTCTTCGACTTCTTCTTTGTTTCGGCTGTTTGGGTGGTGCTCTTCCAGTTCTTATTTGTTCTACGTGTTTGGATTGATTTCCCTAGTTACACTATACTCTGTACTATGAGGTTCGTCATCTAGGCCACATGTTCTACTTACAATAGAAGAAACTCCTGCAAGGGTACTCCCTTAGCTCCTAAACACTCCCCTCTCAAAAATACTCCATGGTACCTTACTCGAGCTCAACAATATGCATTAAGGGCAGCCTTAGACTTCTAGCTCTAGTTCTTCGAGGACACATAAAGGGATATTGGGGATATGGAGAAGAAAATCAAATGGAAAAGACAACAACTTCCTAAGGATAAACTAGAGGTCGAATTCAAGGATTGGATTCATTATCCTGGTTATTCTTGAACTAGTGACACCAAAATTTCCAATCTTGTAGCATTATGTTGGATAAATAATGCATTCATTGCACAAATTGTCGAGGAGAAGAGAAACTTGTAGAATTCCATATGGGATAAACTACATGTCATGAACCAAACATTTGACACTATGTGCAAGGAAATTTTTAAAATTGAAATATCAGTGGCTCTTTTGATGGACTTGCTTGGTTCTCCAATGGATAACATTGATCCTTCCCAAGCATATGGAGGTTCTCCCTCCAATCCAATCCTGGTGGAGGAGGATCCTGTAAGACACCCAACCCCCTAAGTACCCTTTTAAGTGATGGGGTATTACAACTCTCTTTTCCTCGACCATCTCAAAGCCTCTTCATGAAGGGACCATCATCTTATTCTCATTGAGAGCTTTCCAACAATTGTCTCCATGCTCACAACCGAGCTCTGGATCAAAATTTGTGGTCCTTCAAAGTTTAGACCTTCTTGGTCAAATTCCACCTCACCACCATGTGGCACACAAGTGGATCCACATCATCCTTTTTCCCAAATGTGGCACTGATGTGTCATAACACGTCACTCTTATAACACATATATGGTTGTTGACGTAGGTGTTAATGTGACATATGGCACCTGGCCACTGGGCTCCGACATATCAAGCCCTGATCTTTCACGCATTCAACACTTATCAACATATTTTTCCTGATATCTTATGCTTTGAGGTATCGATCCACTGGGCCATTAGACCACCAGGGTACCGAGTTATTGGCCCCCAGGGAAACCAATATTCATTTTCATCCTCAATCTCCTGGTCTAGTGTCCAAGTTGGCCTTTCGAACACATGAACCTATCAAAACTTGCCACCTGGATTAACCGTGGCACGACACATGGCTATTGTGGCACCGATCCACCGACCCACTGCCTCTCACAACCTTTAAACATCGATGCTCAATCTGGTGGTCTATATGGCATCCTCAACGCATGGTGCTACCACAAACGACCACCTAACATGATGCATAGCCCTATCAGCATGTGCCATGTGGCACTCCTATCATGTCACGGTCTACCCCTCAAAGTGCCAAATCACCATGACACATGGCACCATCTCCAATTGACATGTAGGTAGCCATGACATGACACGTGTATTGACATGACTATTCAAATCATCATCGGGCCTAAGGTCCACCATTTTAGAGTTGGCACCTATCTGTCTCTCATTATATATATTACATCGTCTTGACGTCACTCTTCTTTGTGCACATGCCTATGGGGAGGCTGGAACCTTTTTCCATGGAACCCTGCCCTATTGGGGCACCGAACCACTGGACTATCATCCACTGGGTGATCGACCCTTCCATGATTTGCATAGCCCCAAAATACTTGATCCGGGATGAGATGGTGCCTAGGACACCCAACCCTGTATTACATTTCCACCTGTCTTTAAATGCGTCGTGACACGTGGCCACCGAGTTACCTAAATATCAGACTCTAGGTAAATCCAAAATTTACCACTTTCCAGTATTGACGCCTGGTCCTGGACCTAGATGGAACTCGAGACACATGGTGTTACTACCATCAACTATTAGGAAAGACACGTAGCCCTGCCACTTTTTGCCACAAGGCATGACACATGGCATCAACTCTTCCCCCAGATCTCTTCCCAAATATTCCAAATCAACATAACACATGGCACACTCACCACTTGGTATGTGGTCCACCCATGTTATGGCACATGGACTGACTACCGTACACCACATGGATGAACCACTTCCAGACGTGTTGACATATCATGTCATGATGATGCCACTTCCTCATTTTACCTCACTCAAGCAAGACTCTCAACGATATGAAGTTGGAAATAAATCTCTCCCATGCACTAATCAACGATCTATATCATTTCTCATATTCCTCCCTTCAGTTTCCCACGCAACCTCTCACAACAGTGCTCTGACGACTACATACTCCGAAAAAATCATGGTCGGGATCAACGGTCTAGAGTCCACCAGAGCCTCTCCTTGATGGATCAAACGACTATCGTTTTCTCTCGGATTCCCACACGTCATGATCTCCAACAACCTTTCTCTATAATCTCTTTGATGGTCGCATTCCCCGACCAACGATCAGGATCAAATCGTTGAGCCAAATCGATGGTTGTGAACCTCCTAAAGCAAAACATAGGGTTTCCTCAGGGTTAACAGTCCTATCCAGGACTTATCCATTTAAGGAATTATTTTGAGTATTTTCTAAGTCTTACCAGGCCTTCAGGAGCTCTCTCCTTGCCCCAAAAACCACTAAGAAATTCCCTCTTCGCCACTTAGGAGGATATTTAATTCTTGTGAACTGTCCATACCAGGACAGGGAATTCCATTGAATAATTAAGGCTCTCTGGATTACACAGAGACCTCTCTTAGGTACTGATAAAATTTTGATGCCTATCTAAGGGAACCTCTACCCATTCCTCTTAGAAAGTGTTGTTCATTCTTAGTTTTAAACATGTTCTCTTTTCGCATGCATCAACCTACAACAAATATCCCACTGCACACACATGAGGCATAAGATACAATTTTATCCATGATTACATTCACAGGTGGGAACCATTTATACATTTTCTTAATCATTCAAGGAAGAACACAGGGTCCTCTTGCTTAGATTTGCAATACACATGAAAATCCATATAGATACATTTCATACAAGTACAAAATCCTCCCAATGGATACATAAACAAACCCATAAGTCAAGGATTTATATTCATAATTACAATACATAAATTCCAGTTATACATTTCAATTCAATGCAAAACGTATAGAGATACTTATTTGTTACAATTTATAACCAACCAGCTAATTGTGGGTGTTTTCCTTTCCACCCAACCATAGGATCTTCATGCTCAGTCACTTCGGCAATAGACCACCCCCATGCTAGGCCATGATACCACTACGAAATGTCTCTCACTACTGACTCAACCACTCATTAAATTGAGTAGGGAGGTTACTCTCCTCCACTTCACTGGTAACAACATAAGTCTCCCCTTCATCCTACTAAACTCAATTCCTCCATAGGTGTTACACATCAAAATTCCTCACTTCAATAATGTCACATTCTCATTGTCGTAAGTGTCAGAATTTTGTCGCAAGTGTCATAAGTGTCGCATTCATGTCACGTAAGTGTCACATGGAAAACGAAACCATGTAAACACTTGATAGAACTCCTAAATCATGTTAGAAGAAGAATCCCCATGATTTGATAGTCAAAACAAAGTGTTTTTCTTTGATAAATGGTCATCTTGGAAAATTTTGGAAGATCAATGCTCCTCTGCTCATATGCAGGGAGCGTTAGCACTCTTTGTATATACAGCAGGGAATGTTGTAGCACTCTATTTCCCATTGTAAGGGAGCGTCGAATTGGTTGACCAAATCTTGGAAGAAATCCTCTTTTTCTCTAAGGACAACTTTGGATGGATCGAGTTGGTTTGCCTCGAATCTAACCCTCAGGCTTTATCTAAGCGAGATATCACAACTAATGGAGTCATATCCTCAACCAATCCCAAATATAAACAAGGTGGTTGAGCCTCTTAAAGCCTATAAATGGAGGCATTCTCATGGTGAACAAGGAGGAGAAATAATTAACAAAGCATTGTTATTCTGATCGTGGATGTTTTGAGCAAGGGCTTGGACGAGGAGGACTTGGAGAGGCTGTTGTAACATCATATGAATGTTGTAAGTGTCTTTTTAAAGTTCTCATCAATATACTTGGAATATTTCCTTCTAGTATGTGTTTACATGTGCTTGTCTATGTTTGCTTTAATCTTTCATAGATAGATCGGTTTTTTCTAATCCATTAGAGTAGGAGATAGTTGTTTGTCTCTTGTCATCCATTGCAGGTAGTGTTTGGAACTCGTGGATTGGAGCAGCATGGAAAAACTTCGAAAGTGAGGTACATCATACTATCCCTCCTTCTGTCTTTTTCAATGGGCACAATTAATCTATAGGAATGGATATACTATCCCTCCTTCTCTCTTTTCCATGATCATAAAGGCTATATGGAAAAAGGAACCCCTGGAGTCTCCTTTAAGATATTTTCAGACTCTCTAAACATGAAAAGATTTCTGAGTGATCTTTCTTCCTTTCACACTCGTTAAAAGTTTCGAAATGGAATCTTCTGAGTAATAGCTTATCTCTTTTTCGGACCTTAGAGACTAAAATTATGAAAAATGACAACCCTAGAGTAGCCTTTAAGTTCTTTTCAGACTCTCTAAATATGAAAAACCACCGATTTTTCCTTCTCTGGACTCGATAAACTATGCATTGAAGGGCCCATATGGGGACGAACCATTACTTCTTCTAGTTCATTAAACAAGGGAAGAGTAACTTACCGAAGGTAAGTTATATCGAACATGTGTTATCCTCCTCGAGCTCGTTAAAGTAAAAAGAGGTACTCATCTATCTGGATGGGGGAAAAAATTTAAGGAAGTGGGTCAAGTTTCTTGAAAACTTTTGAAAACATCTCTTGAAGTATCCCTTGAACATGACACTTGTTTTAACCTTCACACTGAACACTTGCATAATCTGCTAAACCTCTGCACTGAACCAATCCTATGAGTATTTCCACTCCTTTGAACCATCCAAAGAATGCCTCGGCGCTCATTGCATTATTTTTTGGTCCATTATGTGTTTATCCTTCCAAGTCTCATGTCGTGCCTCAATTTTCAAGGGAAGTTTCTGCCTCAAGAGTCAACCATATACAAAATTATCACTTTCCATACCCATGTTAGTCTGTGTTCATCTGCTATATTTTATCACTTTCCCATGTCAGTTTCATTTCGATGATGGGAGATGCATCAAGGCCCTCCTTCGATGAGTATTTTCATGTCGAATTCAACACATCATCTATAAATTAGACTTAGAAACTAGCTAGTACATTGGGACCTGCATGCCTCAATGGAAAGCATGTTGGTTGTGGAGCCTGATTATCTTCCTGACTTATAGGTCTTCTATTTTTCAGTCGTGTTTATACCCCATGAAGATTTTACACCCCGGAAGTATGTACACTCTTCCACGCGGGGGAGTGCAGAGGGGGGGTACCCCCTCTACGGGGTCTGGGGGGGGGTATCCCCCTAGCTGGGGGGTTCGGGGGCAAAGCCCCCGAAGGAAAAATTGCCTTGTAAAAGTATATTATAATTTCATTGTAAATCTAGACCGTTCATTATAAGGTCGTAGATCTAATGGTATAAATTATGTTAGGGTTTTTTTCCCTAGAAGGCAACCCTCTGTTATGAGGGAAATGTATTGCGGCTATACATGATGATGAGTATTGTATTTTGAGATAGGAGACTGTGAGAGAAAGAAGAGGAAGTTACAATGGGTTTGTTGTAGGTTGTATCCCTTCATATGATGGATAATAATAAAGGAAGGACCTGGCAATTTCTCTAGTGTACGTAGCCTACACTAGGTGAACAACATAAATCTATGTCTCTATTGTATTGTGTATCTTCTGTGTTTTTTTTCTGTATTTGTTTTATTTTATTGCTCCACGGTCCTGTTTTTCTAACAACTAGTATCAGAGCGAAAGGTAACTCGTAGGAAAAGAGGGTTCCTGGTTCGAGTGGGAACAATGTCGGAAGATGGAAAGTTTAGGGTCGAGAAATTTAACGGCCAAAACTACCAATTATGGAACATGCAGATGGAAGACTATTTATATAAGAAGGATCTATTCCTACCATTGAGCAGAATAGCAAAGAAGTCGGAGGCTACGAAGGACGAAGAATGGGAGATTCTTGACAGAAAGGCTCTAGGAACGATACGGCTGATCCTGGTAGCGTCAGTGGCTTTCAATATTTCAAAAGAAAAGACAACGAAGGGTTTGATGGACGCATTAGCCAAATTGTATGAAAAACCCTCGGCGTCCAATAAGGTATTTCTAATGAAGAGATTATTTAATATGAATATGTCGGAAGGTGGGTCTTTTGCAGATCATTTAAATGATTTTAATACGGTTACTAATCAACTAAGTTCTGTAAAAGGGGATTTTGATGATGAGGTCAGGGCTCTTCTAATCTTGTGCTCATTGCCAGAAAGTTGTAATGGATTGGTCATGGTTGTAAGTAACTCTGTCTCTAGTTCAAATACTTTAAAATTTGATGATGTTGTTGGTGTTATCCTTAGTGAGGAAATGTGACGAAAAAGCACAGGTGAGACATCAGGAAATGCATTGAACATGGAGAACAGGGGAAGACAAAACGATAGAGGAAAGGGTTTCGGGAACCGTAGGAATTCTAGGAAGGGCATATCCAAATCCAGACTTGGAAAGATAGAGTGTTGGAATTGTGGGAAGAAAGGACATCTGAAGAAAGACTGCAGAGCTCCAAAGAAACAAAGAGATGGATAGTAGGAGAGAAATCAAGAAGCAAATGTAACAGGTGATGTGTTACAAGATGCTTTGATTCTTTCTGTAGATAATAT
>ML785974.1:220589-231127 GCA_009831015.1 Picea engelmannii
GAATGAGACAGGAAAAAGTTTGAAGTGTCTCAGATCATATAATGGAGGTGAATATTGCAGCAAGGAGTTTGATTATTATTGTTCATACCATGGGATTCGTAGAGAGAAGACAGTTCCAAGAACACCACAAGAAAATGGTGTGTTAGAAAGGATGAATAGGACAATCATGGAGCGCGCAAGGAGTATGAGATTGCATGCCGTTTTTCCCTTACAATTATGGGCAGAGGTTGTAGATATTGTTGTTTACTTAATAAACAGAGGACCTTCAAGCTCTTTGGATGGTATAATTCCAGAGGAGGAATGGACAGGGAAAAAGGTAAACTATTATTTTTTGAAAAATTTCGGTTGTGAAGCATTTGTACACATTGATAAAGAAAATAGAACAAAGCTTGAGTCTAAATCCAAGAAGTGTACCTTTATTGGATACGGTGTTAATGATTTTGGTTATCACTTATGGGATTATGAAAATAAAAAAATCATTCGGAGTAGAGATGTCATATTCAATGAGAAGGTCATGTACAAAGATCAGTTGCAGGGAAAGAAACAGGAAGAAGAAAAACAAGATTACACGGTGCTTGATGAGATCATTGAAAAAGAAATTCCAAAGGAACCTGAAAATCAAAATGTACAACAACAGGAGCAGCAGGTACCTCAAACACCTATAAGTTTTGTTAGAATATCTATCAGGTTAATTATACCCCCTGAACTATACTCTCCTTTATTGTATTATTTATTGTTGACTGATTCTGGTGAACCAGAATGTTATGAAGAGGCAATGCAGGTAGACACCAAAAAGAAGTGGGAGCAAGGCATGAAAGAGAAAATGGATTCCTTGGCAAATAACCAGACTTGGGACTTGGTTCAGTTGCCTGCAGGAAAAATAGCATTGCAGAATAAATGGGTTTACAAGTTGAAGGAAGAAGATGGAGGAGAAAAGTGATACAAGGCTAGACTTGTTGTAAAGGGGTTTGCACAAAAGAAAGGTATATATTTTGACGAAATATTTTCTCCTGTTGTTAAAATGACTTCAATTAGGACTATTTTAAGTCTTGTGGTAGTAAAAGATTTTCATATTGAACAGTTAGATGTAAAAACAACTTTTCTCCATGGGGATTTGGAGGAAGATATTTATATGCAACAGCCATAGGGGTATGAGGTCAAAGGGAAGGAGAATTTGGTATGCAGGTTGAATAAGAGCTTGTATGGCCTAAAGCAAGCTCCAAGGCAATGGTATTTGAAGTTTGATAGGTTTATGACAGAACAGGGTTATAGTAGATGTCATTCTGATCACTGTGTTTATTTTAAAAGGCTAGAAAATGGAAGCTTTATTATCTTTCTATTGTATGTAGATAACATGCTTGTTGCAGGGTCTAATATGGATGATATAAATATGCTCAAGAATAAATTATCCAACTCATTTGCGATGAAGGATTTGGGTGCTGCAAAAAAAATCCTTGGCATGAGAATAACAAGAGACAGGAAAAATTGAAAATTGACATTGTCTCAGGGTGAGTACACTGAGAAGGTGTTGGAGAGTTTTAGAATGCAGAATGAAAAACTAGTTAGTACACCTTTGGCCAAACATTTCAAATTAACTAAGGAAATGTGTCCCAAGACACAGGAGGAGATAAAATACATGTCCAGGGTCCCTTATTCATCAGCAGTTGGCATCTTGATGTATGCAATGGTTTGCACAAGACCAGATATTGCACATGCAATGGGAGTTATGAGCAGGTATATGAACAATCCAGGTAAAGAACATTGGGAGGCAGTAAAGTGGATTCTCAGGTATTTGAGAGGTACTACTACTCATGCATTATGTTTTGGAGGTTCATACACTTTTCTACAGGGATATGTTTATTCAGATATGGCAGGTGATAAAGACAACAGGAGGAGCACCACAGGGTATGTTTTTACTATAGGTGGAACATCAGTAAGTTGGATTTTAAAACTGCAAAAGGTTGTTGCACTTTCAACAATAGAGGCAGAGTATGTTGTTGCTACAGAGGCTAGTAAAGAGATGATTTGGTTACAAAGGTTTATGGAGGAATTTGGAAAGAAGCAAGAGAATAACAGGTTATACTGTGACAGTGAGAGTGCAATTCATCTTGCAAAGAACTCAGCCTTCCATTCAAATACTAAGCATATACAGTTAAGGTACCACTTCATACGATCTGCCTTGGAAGATGGACATTTGAAGTTGGAAAAGATACACACTAGCCAGAATCCTGCATATATGTTAACAAAGGGAGTAACCAGAGAAAAACTAAGTTCCTGCTCAGTTTTAGTTGGTCTTCAAGAATGAAGATGAAGATGAGAAATTTTCCAGGTCCAAGAAGGTTCAAATTCCAGCATATACAGCAATGGTGGAGTTGTTGATATCAATCTCCAAGTGGGAGATTGTTGGTTGTGGAGCCTAATTATCTTCCTGACTCAGAGGTATTGTGTTTTTCAGTCGTGTTTATACCCGATGAAGACTTTACACCCTAGAAGTATGCACACTCTTCCATGTGGGGGAGTGTAGAGGGCGGGTACCCCCTCTGTGGGGTCTGGGGGGCCTATCCCCCCTAATGGGAGGTTTGGGAGCAAGCAGGCCCCTGAAGGAAAAATTGCCTTGTAAAAGTATATTGTAATTTCATTGTAAATTTGGACCATTCATTATAAGGTCACAGATCTAATGGTAGAAATTATGTTAGGGTTTTTTTCCCTAGAAGACAACCCTCTGTTATGAGGGAAATGTATTGCAGCTATGCATGATGGCGAGTATTGTATTCTGAGATAGGAGACCGTGAGAGAAAGAAGAGGAAGTTACAGTGGGTTTGTTGTAGGTTGTGTCCCTTCATATGTTGGATAGTAATAAAGGAAGGACCTCGCAATTTCTCTGGTGGACGTAGCCCACACTAGGTGAACCACGTAAATCTGTGTCTCTATTGTATTGTGTATCTTCTATTTTTTGTTTCCGTATTTATTTTATTTTATTGCTCCACAGTCTTGCTTTTCTAAGAAAGCCTCCTTGCTTCCGAAAGTAGGTTTACATCATTGACCTCAGATCGGATGATTCCACGAATGTTCGACCTCAGATCATCTATTCACATTTGTTGGATTGTACCAGGGTACCTTGGGAGTCATTGACATTACTGGTGATTTCCCTCGCACTTGTTAACGATTTACCTCAATGACTGGTAATAAAGTGGTTTCTACCATGTTCAACATCAAAAAATCTATTCAGATGGCTAGATTCGTACCACATCGGAATTGGGATGAAGACCCTAGGTTGAGAATTCATTCTAATAACTGTTTTTCCTAAGTTGCGAAGGAAGTCATTTGAGCATGCTAGTACTTATGTTGTCACATAGATCCATGTTGTCTTGGTATGTGGCTATGTTTTATCATCTTGTATCCCCACTATGTATTTTGCGTGGATAACATCAGTTCATGTCATAGAAGTATGGATCCACATTGTATCTCTAGTGGCCATAACCTAAGTCAATATCATCATGGATCCGTAGTGTATTTATTGGAGGCCATACTTTGAGTCATTTATAGTCCGAGCATAGGTATTTTCCCTCAGAATTGGAACACATATTAACATTGTTTGATGGTTGTCTGCATCTTATACCGGGTTCCTTGACTTCATACCCTTGCTTTGAAGAATCTACAAAGTGTTTCGACCATCATCTTTCATTTTCTGACTTCACACTTTGGGGGAAAATCTGTTACACATCAAAATTCCCTACTTCGATAATGTCACATTCTCGTTGTCGTAAGTGTCACAAGTGTCACACTTTTCTCGCAAGTGTCGTAAGTGTCACATTCTCATCACATAAGTGTCACATTGTGAACGACACCATGAAAACACTTAATACAACCCCTAAATCATGTTAGAAGAAGAAGCTCCATCATTTGACAGTCGAAACAAAGTGTTTTTCTATGAGAAATGGTCATCTTGGCAACTTTTGGAAGATCAACGCTCCTTTGCTCATATGAAGGGAGTGCTAGTGCTCTTTGTCTATCTAGCAGAGAGTATTGTAGCACTCTATTTTCCATTGCAAGGGAGCATCGAATTGGTTGAGCAAATCTTGGAAGAAATCCCCTTTTTCTTTAAGGACAACTATGGATGGATAAAGTTGGTTTACCTCAAATCTAACCCTCATGCTACATCTAAGGGAGATATCAAAACTGATGGATTCATATCCTCAACCAATCCCAAATATAACTAAGGTGGTTGAGCCTCTCAAAGCCTATAAATAAAGGCATTCTCATGGTGAACAAGGAGGAGAAATAGTCAACAAAGCATTGTTATTCTGATCATGGATCTTTCGAGCAAGGGTTTGGACAAGGAAGACTTGGAGAGGTTGTTGCAACATCATATGAAGCTTGTTGTAAGTGTATTTTTAAATTTCTCATCAATATACTTGGCCTATTTCCTTCTAGTATGTGTTTACATTTGCTTGTCTATGCTTGTTTTAATCTTTCATAGATAGATCGGTTTTGTCTAATCCATTAGAGTAGGAGATAGTTGTTTGTCTCTTGTCATCCATTGCAGGTATTGTTTGGAACTCATAGATTGGAGCAGCGTGGAAAACATTCAAAAGTGAGGTACATCATACTATCCCTCCTTCTCTCTTTTTCAATGGGCATAATTAATCTATAGGAATGGTAGTGTCCAAAGGTAGTTTTCTATCTTGGTAGAGGGGTCTATACTCCAAGGGAAAATTCACATGTCCACAGGGGAATTATTCTGTAACAATAGGGTTTATCATATGCCTTCCTAGTTGAATTTCTTTACATCCAACATCAAGATTGCAACCCTCTTATGTTACAGTCAAGAAATAATGAGCTCTTCTTCATTCCAATTTGATCATTCTTCTCCTAGGCACACTTCCCAGGTCTCCTTTACTTATATCTACACCCTAGAGTATCCTTTACTCTACATGGTGTCTTCCTCTATGGCATGAGTATCCTCTCTCACCAGCATGGACTTCTATTCAAACCATCTTTACCACTTACTTTATCTCTACACATTATGCATTCACGAGGCTTACTACTAGTTTCTCTTAGCATTCTATGTTTCTCGGATCTTCTACAGACTTGTGAACTTAGGACCCATAGCTCTCTCACTCTATCTCCCCTTTCACACACACTCATGCGCACACCCATGTGTTCTTCCTTCTCATACCAAAACTCTCTCTCTCTCTCTCTCTCTCTCTCTCTCTCTCTCTATATATATATATATATATATATCCCCTATTGTTTGTACTCATGCCTTCTCCTGCATGTAATTGTTAGGGAAGGTTCTCAACCTATACCCTTGTTTCTTCTGTTAGAAGGGACCCATGGGGTCAAACTAGGTCTGCAAAAATGGTACTCTCTATGGTATCTTTGGATGACACTCTTCTATTGTCCCAACCAACCTTCCATACTTTCATTCATTGGGGTGGTTGGTTTTTCAACTACCAGCCCCTTCTTATTAACTATCTTGCTTTAGCTGCAAGCTAGAGGAAATGTGGTTATTTCCTCATCATCATTCATCAAGGTGGATTGGGGTCTTTTACACATGATTCCCCTTTTTCTGCCCTCTCACTAATCCCTCTAGTGGTATCATGGCCAATACTTTTAAGGCTTCACACCCACAGTCAACTCGTTGGTATTTTACAATTAAAACCATAATACTTTTACAATATTTACAGGCTATTGCATGGAAATGATTAATTACATATAATCAGGGGTTTAGAAAGGGGGTATTACAATCCCCTCCCCCTTCAAAAGGAACATTGTCCTCGGTGTTATTCTTAGAAACACCTTACAAGCCTTTATATTTAAGCTATTTTAGAAATGTTTTCCTCTTCCAAGTATATTATGTCCCCAAACTCTTGGCATATAGAACCTGCCTACAACCATTTCAGACAACAAGCATATTAATTCACAATTTCATGTATAAACATTTCATTGTTGTTCAAAACTTAAGAGGAAATATTCTTATCAGCACAATACTTATCTATGTAGTTTCATGTATCCACATCCATGTGGTTGTCTTACTAACTTGGCCCACTATTTTATTTGACATACCCATTGTGCTCATGATCCCAATAAACACTCTACAAGAGTTATCAAAGTCTCCTCTTCCTTGCGGTCACTCACCCTCTAGGCCTAGGCTCAAACATCCCCTTCTTTACTATACAATCCCTCAGGTGATCCTTCATGCCTTGCCAAGAATTTATCGCACAAGAAGAGTTTCAGAGACTTGATTGAGCCTTACAGCCGAGGTGTCCCTCTGGGTTGTGTTAACACAACAAAAAATTATCTATGGTGATCATGGCTTATTTCAGGGCTCTCATATCACAACAATAGCCATTTCTATGCTTTCTCATCTTGATAGCCATCATTTGACCCTCAATAGATATTTCATTTCACCTGTACCACATGCATACAGTAACTATGAGATGTTATCATCAATTTCAATTTAAATTTTCTTCAAATCTGTTACCCACATATTTCCAATTTGATATTTTGTTTTTCATTTTTCAGATCTATTCCACACAGGAATCAGATTCACAAGTATGAGATTTTTATTTTCATAACAATTTAGCTTAGCAGGTATTGGTCTTGCTTATGGAATTAATTTTATTGCCATATCCAAGACCCTTCTTCCTGCAATTCTACCTTCACGCATCCAAAAAAATTGTTAGCTCTCATGCACATTATATTTTCATTGCACCTGTGCAATGAATTCCAAACAATTTCCAAATCATGCACATACTAAAAATCACATTCATTTACTCAAAAATAAAAATGAAATACCATTCCTCACGCATGCATTACTTTAGCATACCAATCCTTTCAAAATGCAATCAAACATTAAATGAATTTAATCAATGTGCCAATGTCCATGGCCACATTCATAGACCATGCACCCTTGCATTGATTTCAGATTATTACTTTTCATATTAGACACTTTTCCTTGGTGTGTTGGAACTCAACCAACCTCTTACCACATGGCTTCTTTATCAACATTTATCATTACCACAGTATTGTTCCTCCTTTGAGTTGATCATATCCTCAAATCATCACACATGAAACTAAAAGTTTCACATAAATGCATTCAAGCATTATTTACTCATTGGTAACTAGGGTGCCAACATTTATGGCCACCCAATTTCTCTCTTTACCATTGTACAACTATGGTAGAGTATTGGAAGATATTCCTTTCATAATGGGAAGTCTTATACATTCCCACTCTCTTACAACATGCATCTCCTCAATGTATGCAATCAATGTGTTTCTTATGAGCACTTTCGTTCCTAATCATTCCTTGATTGGTCAAGGTATTCATGACATATTTGTTCATGAATTTCTTGCAAGGATCACAATCTTCCTTGGTTACCATAGGTTGTTTCATATATCATTCAAAGTCGTTTCTTGAATCTTACCCCTCTTGGATGTCAATGGAATATAACATCCACTCAAAAACACATACATATGATCAAGATAATAAAATATTTCAAAAGGGATTCTTACCCAATCCATTTCCATTTCTCATGTCTATGGCCATGGGATTTTTTTTTATATACATGTTCTGGCTGCCAACACCCTTTTTGATATTACCTCCTCATTGGTGCTTCATGGGAACTCCTAAACTCCCTTCACATTCTTGAACAACAACCTTCTTGTATTTCTCCTTTGCTTGAGGGTATCCACCATTGGAAATTGTCTTCCCCAACAACTCTAATCCTTATGTACACATACATGCATCATCACAATCACAATTATATTAGCTATCCAATTAAATAAAAATGCATGTACTATAGTATTTAAATCAACAAAACATTTTCAATTATTCTCTAACATATCTACATGCACTCTATCACATTATCCTCAATGTTTTTATGAGTGAAAACACAATCTAATTTTCAATTGTCTCTACAATCATGCAACTATCAACATCCTCATGCCAAAGCATTTACATACATCCACATATCAGTCTTCTCATCCTAGAGAAACACAACAAACAACAAGGAAAGGAGTTAAGGGTTTTTCCCTCTTTCCATCTCCATTATGCAATCAGAAATTTCAAGTTCTACTGAACTATTTTCAAGGCTTCTCTACCTTTACATAACATGGTTTTTAACCAAGATCATTCTTTTAAACACATTCATTTGTTTATTTTCCCTTGCTTTCACAGTTGTTCTTTTTAAATCCTTCAACTATGTTAATCAAATCAAAGTTTTAAAGTTAGAAAATTGTTTTTTTCTTTTTCTCCTTCTTGGTTTTTGTAATCTAGCCCTCTTGGGATCTGCCTTCTCTCTTTCTTGAGCAGTCTCAGTCATGTTCATTTTAACCCTTCCTGGATGTAATAACATACTTCTATTCATGAATTATATTTTAAAATGTAATCAAGGAATCTTATATAAATAGGCTTTGCAACCCACTTCCTAATTTTCAATTGTCATTAAGATTATGGATTTGTTCTTCTAACAAATTTCCTTATGCATTTCCTTCATGGGGAAACTTCTTAACATATAACCCTCTTGTTACACATTCATCATTTCCTGAAATGATCTTAATCCCGATTCAGCCTCAGCTTCATCATTTCATAGTTTTACCCAATATTCCATAAGGAATATAAGCATGCATTCTTATTATGCATTCCAAATTATACATTCAAACATGCACATCTATTTTACCAGCTTTGCATTCAGATGGTGCTTTCATGCACTTAACCACATGCATCAGCATAACGAGTGTGTGCGTGTGTGTGTCTTCCATAGACACTCTTTACAATTTCACGTGCTCATTTACTTAGAATCATCTAACTCATGATTGCTCATATTTCATTTACATGCAAACCTTAAAGGCATAATCATATTTCCTTCTTTCATGACAAAAAAACATTCTATCCCATTACATCAAAGCATTCTTTCTCTCTTACTCCTTCAACAATTCACACCATCTTTTTCTGAGGAATGGATTACACCCTCCTCGAGTTAATACTAAAAAAAAAATCATGACTCTTCAAAATAGATTTAGTCATGCATCGATGGTATTTTTTCAATCCTAGCAAGTACAATTATTACCTTACATTTCACTTATTTAGGCAATCATACCATGTCTTTAGCTTATATATATATATATATATATATATATATATATATATATGCATCACTTTCATATCTTGTATCATTCAAAATTCATCTATTAGATCTTGATTCATATCAAACCTTAACATATACACATACATGGATATCAACATGCAAGTTCATTGCTTGCATCATCTCTATGTCATTCATACACATTGGAACTTTGAACTTTAATATCAGTTTTCTTGAGATCTTACAACCATTCATATGGAAAGTCTCACATGCATAATCATAATTATGTTTCCCTTTCTATATGGAAACAACCAACAAGAACCACTCTTTCCCATCTGCTATAAAAGCATTCCAAAATTCAAAAATGCAATCTAGGCAATTTCAACATTCCCCAAGGAAACAAAGAAACCATTATAATTTCTCTTCGTGTCTTAATTCAATTCCTAGCCAACATGCCTTTACAAAGGGAATCCTTTCCTAGACTCCCTATCACTACTACTTTCCTACCAAGCCATACCTGTATGGATACCATCCATCTCTTGTGGTTAATATGATCCATTGGTCTTCTGAAAATGACCAAGCATTTTATTTACCATCTTCTGGATCAACTCCTCCATTGATCTATTACAGCTTTAATCTCATAAGATTGTATGCAAACATAATTATCAACATTTTATTGACAATTCTACCTTATCCTCATAAGGTAGTATGCAATCAACATCATTAGCATTTTTCCTATGTTGTTATAATTAGATAACCATATGATATAAGACAACACTATAGTTTAGTTATAATAACATACTATAATAAGTCTATGTGCATGTTATATACATGTTCATTCTTTTCCATATGCATTCCAACATATCCATGTGAAACAAACATTTTACCCATGCCTACAGTGCAAATGTATTCCAGTTTCCTGCCTCTTTCATTCATATGAATAAACATGCCTTTAGGTTAATAGGCAGATATTTTCTTTAACACAACCATGAGCTCATAAGCTTACTCATATACCGATATTATTCTACCTCTTTTATGAGGACTATCAATAGTCCAAATGACTCTTTCTTCTTTTCTTGATTGGATTATCTTAGTAACAAGTTCCATTCATTATAGGTCAAGTAAATGGACCTTAATAGTTCCCTTCAATCCTCTAAATATGAGGACTTATAAATACAGACTCTAGTCTTTTGTTTAGACATAAATTATAATTTCCAAGGTTCTATCAATCCATACTTAACTCATCATCCAAAAGGAGTTTTCCATAAGGGTCTTAGCCCTCATATAAACAACCATCATAAATTCCATAGGCTCCAGCTGCCCATACTTAGAGGCAACATTACAATCATTAGTTCATTCATTCTTTGAACTTAAGCAACCCTTAACAAGATTCTTCCATTTTTAGCCATTGATGCTTATCATCATATCTTCACTCTTATAGGAGTAGTT
>ML785974.1:231177-248123 GCA_009831015.1 Picea engelmannii
TTGAGATCTTACAACCATTCATATGGAAAGTCTCACATGCATAATCATAATTATGTTTCCCTTTCTATATGGAAACAACCAACAAGAACCACTCTTTCCCATCTGCTATAAAAGCATTCCAAAATTCAAAAATGCAATCTAGGCAATTTCAACATTCCCCAAGGAAACAAAGAAACCATTATAATTTCTCTTCGTGTCTTAATTCAATTCCTAGCCAACATGCCTTTACAAAGGGAATCCTTTCCTAGACTCCCTATCACTACTACTTTCCTACCAAGCCATACCTGTATGGATACCATCCATCTCTTGTGGTTAATATGATCCATTGGTCTTCTGAAAATGACCAAGCATTTTATTTACCATCTTCTGGATCAACTCCTCCATTGATCTATTACAGCTTTAATCTCATAAGATTGTATGCAAACATAATTATCAACATTTTATTGACAATTCTACCTTATCCTCATAAGGTAGTATGCAATCAACATCATTAGCATTTTTCCTATGTTGTTATAATTAGATAACCATATGATATAAGACAACACTATAGTTTAGTTATAATAACATACTATAATAAGTCTATGTGCATGTTATATACATGTTCATTCTTTTCCATATGCATTCCAACATATCCATGTGAAACAAACATTTTACCCATGCCTACAGTGCAAATGTATTCCAGTTTCCTGCCTCTTTCATTCATATGAATAAACATGCCTTTAGGTTAATAGGCAGATATTTTCTTTAACACAACCATGAGCTCATAAGCTTACTCATATACCGATATTATTCTACCTCTTTTATGAGGACTATCAATAGTCCAAATGACTCTTTCTTCTTTTCTTGATTGGATTATCTTAGTAACAAGTTCCATTCATTATAGGTCAAGTAAATGGACCTTAATAGTTCCCTTCAATCCTCTAAATATGAGGACTTATAAATACAGACTCTAGTCTTTTGTTTAGACATAAATTATAATTTCCAAGGTTCTATCAATCCATACTTAACTCATCATCCAAAAGGAGTTTTCCATAAGGGTCTTAGCCCTCATATAAACAACCATCATAAATTCCATAGGCTCCAGCTGCCCATACTTAGAGGCAACATTACAATCATTAGTTCATTCATTCTTTGAACTTAAGCAACCCTTAACAAGATTCTTCCATTTTTAGCCATTGATGCTTATCATCATATCTTCACTCTTATAGGAGTAGTTTTCATTCCAACAAAGCAACAATATGCTTCTTCTACTGCAATCAACATGATAAGATTTTTTGTTGTAAGGATTTTTAAAACAAAATTCCCAAGCTGTAGTTCTTCTCCTCAAGGACTTAGTGCAGGTAATAATCAAAACTTTAATGCATAGAATCTCACTCTAACAAACTCATCTTGACCTTGTTATACCAGTCCTATGACTGATTTCTGGACCATCTAGGTCAAGTGTTTGAACTATTCTTTGATACCACCTTGTCAGACACCAACCCCCTAAGTACCCTTTTCAGGGATGGGGCATTAAAATTCGTTTTTCCTTGACCATCTCAAAGCCTCTTCATAAAGGGACCATCATCTTCTGCTCATCAAAATATTTCAAACAATTGTCGCCATGCTCAAAACCGAGATTTGGATCAAAATTTTTGGTCCTCCAAAGTTTAGACCTTCTTGGTCAAAGCCCACCTCACCGCCACATGGCTCCATGTCATCCTTGTTCCTCAATGTGGCACTAACGTGTCATAACACATCACCCTTCTAATGCAGATGTGGATGTTGACATAGGTGTTGATGTGACACATGCAACCTGGCCACCATGCCTTGAAATATTAGGCCCCGACCTTTCACACGGTCAACACTTCACTGGTAATAGCAAAAGTCTCCCCTTCTTCCTACTGAACTCAATTCCTCCACAGGGTTTATTAGATTCCTTCCCAACTGGATTTCTTTCCAGCCTTTGATGGGTGTTATATATGCTCCAAAAACACACTAAAAACCCTGAATTAAATTGTCAACCCGGGGTAAGTAAACTTAGAGTTGTAGAAAAATATATGCCAAAGGTAGAAGGGTTGGTAGTAGTATAGTCTAACGAAGGAAGTGGCTATCTAAAGGATAATATATTTCAAGCAAAACTATCTAATGAGAAAACTTAGTACTTTTGGGCCAAGGATCGATGGATAGTTCTAAGAAAACAAGTGAAAACTCTACTTGAAGCAAACTAGTTCAACAATAAGAAATAAGCAACTATTTAAGCATAATAATAAGCAAATAACCAAAGCAAACTATTTTAACTTGCCAACCTACATTCAATGAGCAACTACCCTATAAAGCAAGTAAATAAACAAGCAAACAACTATTCTACTAAAGCAAGCAAACAAGTAAGCAAAGACAACTAACTAACCTATTAAAGAAAATAAACAAGTAAGCAAAACAACTAGCTAACCTATTAAAACAAATAGACAACTAAATACTCTAAGATAACTTCTACTACAAGTAATCAAATTAAAACTTCTCATTGAACAACTATCTAGCCTAAGAGGCAAGTGGACTATATTCTTAAAACTTCAAAACTATTTCTAATTCATGAAAGGAAATCTATTTAATTGAAAGCAAGAAGAACTAACAACTAACCTTTAATCTATGATAAGCAAACTGTTCTCTAACATATCAAAGCAAAAGACTATCTATCCTACAGTAGCAATAAAACTATCTTCTAAGCTATGAAAGAAAGAAACTATATCTTCTGATCTATGAAAATAGGAAAACTATCTTTTAACCTATGAAAGCAAGAAAACTATCCTTTAACCTATGAAAACAGGAAAATTATTTTTTAACCTATGAAAACTCAAATATAGTGTTGGTGGTTGTGTGAATGTCTTTGGTTTCATATAATATCTCGATGGCACTTGACAACAAAGGATAATTCAAGTGGTATAAGTTCAACACTGATCTCAATAGCAAAGTGAAAGGTATGGATTAAACAATCCAACGAGAATTTAGCCATGACAAAAACAATCATCAATTGCCCTGCATATTCATTTATTAACCATCAACAATATAACAAGATCATCATTGTACTTCTACACTATGTAAGAAAAATTCATACTTAAACTCAACTATTAACTAAGAAATACAATTGCAATTTAACTCTAGGAAAGAAAATGCATAAAGTGAAGCTATGCTACATCTATCTTAGTAATTAAAACTACAATAAGGAAAATGCTTAAGAACATAAATTTAAAACATGACAAAGTAAACTACCAAATACATTAGCCAACAACTTATTAAACAAGATCTATATAAAAATGAGATAAGCAAGCTATAATTAAAAACTGAAATTAACCCTATCCATCCACCAAATCCTTGTTAAAGAGAATCCAAATTAAAACTTTGTTCTACTCTATTTAAAACTCTGTTTTTAAATTTAACTCTAAAATCATAAATAAAAACGTAATCTAATATCTAATTGCACATGGTGTTAGTCTAGGAATTTGCAAATTCGTTCCTAACTACAAGATCAATGCATGCTAACATAATCTATCATACTAACCTGCAAAAGAGAATCAAAGCAATTAAATTATAACAACAAACTAATTAACACAATGAAAATGCATGTACAGGAAATAAGAAGAACAACTAAATTATGAAATGCATAAACAACACAAAGAACAATTACCAGACTGTTGGTGGGCCCCCTAGCAAGTCGTGGTCACTTTCTAAAAGCACATCACGAGCTCAGCAAGATGAATTCACCATAAAAACTCAAAAACGCAGTTCTTATATAATCTGGCAATGTAAAATAGCAAAACAGAGTAAAATCGTGTTTCTCTCTATCACACTGATGCTTCTAATGCTTAACTTCTATATGACCACCATGATAGTATTTATAATGTTTACAGACCAAGTGGTCGACCACAGGAGGGTCGAACCACTTCTAAATTCGGAAATTTACATTAAATGATGCCCTAACTGTTGAAACGGAGTGAGCCAATAATCGCTCAGTTGAAAAACTAAAACTGATTTGTCGGAAGTTTAGTAGCTAGAGGGGGAAAGCATGAAAAAAACCCATGCTCCTGATTCACCCATCACTGGTCGCCAATACCAAAACCGCCAAGTTGCCCTCCGTTTTTGTGCAAGACACAATGTCGAATCGGGTACCGGATCGAGTGCTGGAAGGAGTGTTGGACTGAGTGCCAGAAGCAGAAACGTGGTGTGTTTTCTCCCTGTAACACCAAAAAACGTTAATCATATCCTTGGAATCGTAAAAACATGATGAATTATACTCAATAGTATCATTAAACATGAATCATACGTACCTAGTGTATATCATACCATTTTAGCATAAATTCTTCAAAAATCTTCTTCAAAACGTGAAAAACAAATATGTACATTCAGCAAAAAGTGTCTAATAACTGTCATAAATTGATCATATCTCGGGCCCAACATTACCCCCACACTTATGATTTTGCAGGTCCCACTGTAAACAAAAAGAAGTTACCACTCGTGACTAGGCTTTCCGAGGAGGATCGGTTTTGGAAGCTTCTACTTCTTGTTGTGAAGACTTAGCCTTGTGCCTCTTATGTTGCTTCAACTATGCTCTGAGGCTGCAGTTAGATTTGGTCATCTCATCGACCAATCGTTGAAGAGATTTAACCTTTTCTTGGAGGAATGCATTATCATGATGAAGGTCTGCATCTATTGTCTTCCTTTCCTCCAACTGTTGGAGAAGATGGTGGTTTTCTTTTTGTATATTCTCTATGGTTGGGGCAGAATTGGTGATCTCTGAGGAAGGCTTAGATCCTTTGAGGGATGTGGACAATCTATCAGTTTTAGGATCTAGAGTAGGCAAGGGTGAAGTAGGAGTGATGGGGGGATTGGTATGGAGAGGTAGGTTCTGATTTTGTCTTTCTTATTGGCTCTAATCCATCCACAGAAACTTCCATAAGTCTCTTGTGAGGGCTCTCAAGATCGGAGGACACTTGGATAGGGTCCGAAGTAGGCATGGGTTTTGCATAAGGTTTGGTTCTTGTGCTCCGGTACTCTTTCGAAAGGGGCCTTTACCAAATCGATTGGCTCCCCTCCTATTTGTGGGAATGATGGGAAAGCCTTGTTGGATTACTTCTTGGAGATTTTTAGGTGTAGGATCAAGAGAGATTGAAGGCATTGGGGGGTTAACAATAGGCTTCTTTTGGTCTTTTCTCTTGGTCTTTTTACCCGATGAAGAAGTAGGGATATCAACAAGATTTTTGTATTGTTCCGGCAAAGAGAGGGTTTGTACAAGGGGGTTTGGAGTTCTAGGAGAGCGAGGCTTGGATGAAGAGATAGTTTTTAGGCTAAGTGGCTTTTTGCCAGTCCTAATTGTCAAGTGAGGGTTTGCAAATTGGTAGATAAAAGCATCCCAAGTTTTCCCATGTTTCTCTAGTTCGGATAGAACAAGGAGTTTGATCAAGCCATGGTGAAAGAGACTATTGTGGGGGTTAGTCACATTCTTCCTCACTTGAGAGGACATCTTCTCCAAGCTTTTTAGAAAATAGAAGGAGAAGTTGAAAGGTTTGTTGAACAGAAAATGAGCGAGCAATCTAAAATGACAAGCTTTGAAAGTGGAGTATCTACCTTCACAGGTAATCAATCTTGTGATGATGATGAGGAGGTTGATCAATTCCACCTTTATCCACTGCCTAGAATATCCTTTTGCTTCTGAAATGTTCTTGAATTCGGGCTTAAAAACCCTGTTATAACTTGAGCGCGGAAATTGGTGGTTTTTGAACCATCTATCTCCCATTCTTGGGAGCTTTGTAGCTGCAGCAATGGACTCTTATGAGACTTCAAAGGGAAGAGACCCTACATGTGTTGTCTTCCCATCGAAACTGAGGGCGAATTGCATGGAGAGGTCGTCATCGTGGCCCTAGAAGTTAGACAAAAATGGCCCCTAGCCTGTGCACAAAAACACCTCCTTGCACTATGAAAATTCGGGAATGGCAAAGAGATCCACATAGGAAGAGGGTTCGTACCTCCTAGGCATTGTGGCAAGGGTGAAACTCACCAAGAAAGGGTGCGAACAGGCCAAGAGATGGCATGAATTGGGCATGGTCTGAACGTGGTTTGAACAGGGGAAGAGATGGCAGAGGTTGGGTGCGATTTCTTAACGTAGGGCAGAGAAAATGGCAAGGGCGAATGGAGATAATGGTTGCCCAGCCCGATTTTGAATGCGCCTATAGTGGAGTAGGTTGCACACATGTGTGCATGGGTTGCCATGTGTGGAGAATTCGAATTCGACGGCTCATTTTTGGAGGTAATGCAATGATGCGCAATTATATCAATGTCCAAGTCTTTTGACTTGGACATTTGATCATGAACATATAAAGCATCTTCAATCAATTGCTTGCAACCAATTCAATTGAATGTAACTGATTTCTGGTTACCTGGAATCTAGGACAGTTACTAGTGTGTAATTCATATGGTACTTTGTTTGGCACCTCATTCGGGATTTCATATGGAACTTCATACGGCACCTCTGTGTTAAGTACATTTACACTTCTTATGATGGATAGCCTGTAAATTTTAAGTGTTTTCGACAATCACAGTGGTAAATGAGCAGAGGCATAATGTTACCTTGTTGTTGATTTTTCCATCTTTCTCATTCAATCCTCCTGCATATGACATATAATGTCAAACCTACAATGAACAGGTTATAGCAAGTAAAAACATGTATTGTCAAACCTACAATGTACAGCTTGTAATGAAAGATAAACCAATAAAAGTGGTCTGGTCTGTTAGGAAGTTTATAGCACACAAGAGTTTAGCATTTCAAACATAACATGACTATTAATGTAATAATCGGTATCATAGAAATAATACAAAAATTCTTGCAAAGTTTTATTTCTCTAGGCAATGATCATTTGTCAGCTCATGAACCCCTCCCCCACACCTAAGTGTTGTGACACCTCACAATCAAAAGTATAGGAAACCAGTCAGTATCCCCCAATAGCCAAAGATTTATAGTATGTCAAGTGTAAAGATAAAATTTCACAGATTGGTCTGACGAGACGGTTAGAAGATGGCCCCACCTATAGGATAAGAGATTCTATATATAGATAAGAAGAGATAGGCAAGAGAGTTTCAAGATAGTCTTAGAGTTATTTCACAATGGCAAGTGTATGAGATTCATTAACCTTAGTTGAACCACACATACTTCATGTCAGCTTTTTCTACAAGTAATGTCGTACATCAGGACAAGTTTAAATTTATTGTTTATTTTTGTCAGATTACCATCCTTGCTAGGTAGAATGCCCCGCTGCCAACAAACCTGTTCAGTACTCCGACGGGTTTACCTAGTCATACCACAGGCCAGTACCCATTTCCAGCAGATCTGTTCAGTATCCCAGTGGGTTAGCCTCTTACACCCTCATAGACTGGCCCTCCATCTCTGAATATTTTAGTATAAGATTACTTTATGCAAGAAGATGGGGGAACAACTCTGAAAACAACTTTTTTTTTTTTTTCAATTGGGATGGTATTTATGTTAGAGGATGAATTTCCGTTATATTACTTAGTGGTTGTCCCAATGTAAGGGGTACTTAAGCGGATGTGGCCTATCTAAAGATATGATATAATCAAGCTATTTAGTGTATAGTGGATGGTACTATTGAGAAAGAACAAAAAGGTATCTCTACACTCAACTTACTTTCTTCATTTTTAGTTATTGTGATGTTTCCATGACTAACCGCTAATTAGACCTCCTTGTTACTCTTTGATAAAGACACTTGACTCACTTACTCTGGTTTCTTGGAAAAATTGTACGAGAGACCTCTAGGCTTGATAGTTATGGTATCACTTCCTTATACAGTGGTGAAGAGTTTCAAGAGCAACTACTTTAGAATGCCTAAAAAATGAGAATTCTTGCAAAAATATGGCTAATTATAATAAGTCAATATTCATTTGATGCTTTAGCAGACACAAAATTCAAGTGTAACATTTTTTTAAGAAAGATCCTTGAAACTGTGTACTCCTGGTGAAATAAATACTTACAGAAATCTCTAGAATTTCCTTATTAACAAAATTCAAAAACTATTTACATATATACAATAGGAAATTCAGAAAACTTTTCAAGAACAAGGGCGGACTTCCCCATCTACTAAGGCCAATTCCTTGTCAGTTGACATGACCTGTAGAAAATCCTCTCTGGAAATGGGCTTATGATAAAATTTAAGTCGGTGTCCATTTACCACAAAGGAGACTTTTCCATCGCCAATTGTTTTAATTTTTATAGCTCCATTGTCATATACAGTGTCTACCTCGTAAGGGCCCAACCATCAAGTGGTGAGTTTTCCTTTGAAGGTTTTGAATTGGGAATCAAACAACAGAGCCCAATCACCAGGTTGGAAGTGTTTCTTCTTAATGAATTTGTCATGCCACTTGCTCCTCTGGTTTTGGACTAATATTGTTTGTTGGATGGCATCTTGCCTAATTTCATCCAACTCATTCAATTATAGGGCTCGTTGCTTCTGAGCCTCATCCAGGTTCAATCCTAATTCTATGGCAATACGGAAGGTCCTTACTTGGAATTCTATTGGTAAAAGTACTTGTTTCCCATACACTAGCTCATAAGGGGTATGCCCAGTGGTATTCCTCCAGGTAGTTCGGTATGCCCACAAAGCCTCTGGGAGCCTATCAGCCCAATCTCAGTGATGTAATTGAACAGTCTTGGTCACGATGGCTTCCAGAACTTTGTTTGTGGATTCTACCTGACCATTGTATTGCGAGTGGTATGGAGAATATTTACAATGTTTAATCCCATATTTCTCTATTATCTCTTTCATCAACTTGGAAGTGAATTGAGTGCCTTAGTCAGTAACAATTTCATGAGGGACACCGAAGCGGGTAAATATGTCTTCATAGATAAATTCAACAACAAACTTCTCTGTAGCCCTGAATAGAATTTTTGCCTCTACCCATTTGGTGACATAGTCTGTACAAACCAAAATATAGTTCTTCCTACGGGACATGGGTGAAATTGGTCCTACAAAGTCGAGGGCCCATTTTTCGAAGGGTTCTATCATAACTTGGGCATGCAAAGGTATTTCGTCAGCTAACATAGGTCTTCCTATCCTTTGGCAACTATCACAACTTCTCACATACTTGACAGCATATTTGAAAATGCTAGGCCAATAGTAACCCGAATGTAATACCTTATATGTTGTACGTTTGTCAAAAAAATGGCCACCACATGGCCCATGATGACAGCTTTGTAGTATCTCAGGTACCTCATCCTCTCAGACACATATACAAATAATCAAATCAGGACATGTGCGAAAAATATCATGACCAACCCAAGAGTAATTATCACTTTGTCTAATACTTTTTCGCTTTTCATGAGGTGACAAATGAGATGGTAACTTCCTAGTAGCCAGATAGTTTTCCATATCTGCAAACCATGGGGTATTGACAGAAAGGGAAAATAGGTGCTCGTCTAGGAAACGATCATCTACAGGGATATCATCATCCTCATTTTTTATTTGGGAAAGAAAGTCGGCTACTACATTATCCTTTCCAGGTCGTTCAAGCACAGTAATATTAAATTCTTGCAATAACAAGAGCCACGTAGTCACTCGGCCATTAGTTATAGATTTTTTCATGAGTAATCTAATGGTGGAATGATCGGTATGTACAAATACTTCATAACCTGTAATGTAATGATGAAACTTGTTAATAGCATGAACAACTGCCAAGAATTCCTTCTTAGTAACTGTGTAGTTTAACTCGATAGGGGACAAGTTCTTGCTTACGAAATAAATGGCATAGGACTATTGGTCCTCTTTCTGCCCTAATACCCCTCTTATTGCAGTGTCGGAAGCATCAGTGGATATATGAAATGGGAGAGTCCAATTGGGCCCTCTAAGAACTGGTGCCACTAAATATAGCTTAGCTTTCAGGGTTTCAAAGGCAGTTTGACACTGCTCATTCTAAACAAAATCAACATCTTTTATTAATAATCCAAACATAGGTGCAACAATCTTTGTAAAATTTTCAATAAACCGTCGATAATACCCGGCATGTCCAAGAAATATTCTCACCTCTTTCTGAGTCTTGGGGGGTGGAAGTCTAATGATGACCTCAATCTTTACGAGATTGACTTTTATCCCTTCAGATGAAACATAATGTCCTAGAACCACTCCTTCAGTTAACAACATTTTTCACTTTTCATGGCTTAGAGATAGGTTCATTTCCCGGCATTTGATGAGGACTTTTTCTAAGTTGTCTAAGGCTTCCTGGTAAGTGTTACCATAGACTGTGAAGTCATCCATGTAGACATCCACACAATCATGAATAAGATCAGAAAATATCCCTAATACTGCTCGTTGAAATGTGGCAGGAGAATTACACAATCCAAATGGTAAAACCCTATAGGCATAGGTGCCCCAAGGACAAGTAAAGGTAGTCTTGTCCTGGTCTTCGGGTGCTATAAGAATCTGGTTGTACCTGTTTTACCCATCTAGAAAGGAAAAATAATTCTTGTCGGACAAGGTATCTAGAACTTGGTCAATGAAAGGGATAGGAAAGTAGTCTTTCAGAGTGGCTTTGTTGAGTTCTCAAAAATCAACACAAATTCTCCATTTCCCGGTCACTTTCTTTGGAACCACTACAAGCAGGGATACCCACTTACTGTCGGAGATGGGATAGATAAATACAACATTTAACAAATTTTGGATCTCCTCCATAACTATATCTTTAAGTGTTGGGTTCATCCTTCTCTGGGGTTTCCTAACATGTGTTATTTCCCCCTGGGTATATATGTGATGGATACATGTGTCAGGGTGTATACCCTTCATGTCAGTGTATTCCCAAGAAAATGCTCCTGATTGTTCTTTAAGGATATCTACTAATTGTTTATGTTGGTCTGCATCTAGCCCGGAGTTTATATGTAAAACATTTCATGGACTAATCTCGTAGGGCATAGTATAAGACATGGCAGACTCATCTATTTCAAAGATAAAATATGTTGAAGACAAAATGGATGGATCTAATTGTTCTTGAAATTATTCCCCAAACATGTATTCACATTGGGGAAAAGACAGTGGAAAATCCACACATGTGATAGCATAAATAAACTGGTTTAGCACATTTCATGTTGTGTGCTCCTGAAGTGCCCATGCATGGTCACTTGGCAATACGAGTTCTTCCCGGTCCTCATTCTCGTATGGACATTCAAGCCACCATAGATTCTCCATAATAGGTTGAGTTGGAAGGTAAATGGTGAGCTTATGAATAGAGAGACCATTCGAGATGTTCATTTCTCCTTCTCTACAGCCAATAAATGCATTGGTTGTGGCTAGCCAAGGTCTTCCCAAAATGATGGGATGGCCTTTAGCAGGATCCTTTGAGTGAATGATAAGAAAATCTATTGGGTACTCCCATGAGGCTAAAGTAACCATGACATCATCTAAAATTCCTTAAGGTATAACCCTAGTCTTATCTGTTAATTCCAAAATGGTTTGGGTAGGTCGAAGAAGAGGTTGTAACTGTAATTGTTCCCAGGTAGTAGCGGTCATAACATGTATGGCTGCCCCTAGGTCTATGAGAGTGTTTTCAATGGAGACCTCATTAATAGTTATAGTCACTACGGGGTTTACTGGGTTCCCATATTTTGTTAGTTTGGGCTGCTCTGATATGTACTCAGAAAGTCCTCTTATCAAGTGTAGTGTATGGGGGTCCTTTTGCTTCCTACCTGGCTTCTTGATACACAATTATTTGACTACCTTATTGTAGATTGGAATGTCTTTAATGGCTTGAAGCAGAGGAATCTTGACACAAATATTTTTCAATTCATTCAAAACGTCAAATTCCGATCGAGTGGTAGGTTTCTCGATTACCAATCAGTCTAGATAAGGAGGGACCTTCGTAAATTGTGAAGGTTCATTTTGGGGAAGCTTGGGTTCTTGATTCTTTGGGATAATAACATCTTCCCACCTAGTGTCATATGTGGGTTGTTTGGTGGTTTCTTCTTCTTCTTCCTGGATGACTATTGAAGGTCTCTACCTCTCCATAACTTTTCTCGATCTTAGTCGAATTTCCTGTAATGGGAGAGGAGTAATAACATATGTCAGGAAGGCCAACATCTCAACATTGTGAAGAGGTTGAGGGGGCTTATTATTGGGATTCAACACTGGTTGTGTCGGTAATAGTGTTGGTCTCGGGGATCTTGCATTTTGATATTGTAGCGGTTGTTGTTGTGGAATAGGAGGTAAAGGTGGTAAAACAAAACTTGGCAAAAGTTGTGGAGTGTTCAGTGGGAACTGAGGATAAGGATGGTTGGACATATGGATAGGTGGAGCTTGGGGGTTTCCTTGGTTGTGTCCTCCCCTCCATCCTTGAATCCAAGGATGTTGGTACTGAGTAGACCAGTTTTGCCAACCTGGTGAGTTCCACTGTTGTTGTTGTTGTTGATAATAGGGTGGAACTTGAGACTGTAGATCCAGGTATGTGGGTTGATTCCTAGGCTTCCATGGCCTCCTAGGTGCATAAGAAGACTCCCCAGGATCTCCACTCCTATAGATGGCTAATAAACCGGGCAATGATGGACATTTTTCAGTCACATGGTCTTTTGTACAGAAGCCACAAACTGAAATGTTATGTAATGGGCATTCCATTGAGGAATGCTTCCTCCTACATCTTGGGCAATATATGTTCATTGTTGCATTTTCCTCCTTCTGTTTCTTTTTTATTTTTAGGGTGTCCAATTGGGAACCTATTGTGCTTAAGATATATGTCTTGAAGTTCGCTAAAAGGTTCCCTATCTCTGCTCTTGTGATACCACCTGAACTAACTGGTTTTAAGCTTCTATTGTAAGCGTCTCAAACATTCTTTCATGTTTTGGCTCTACTCCTTGAGTAATTTTTACACATTTCACATATTTCAGCAAATGGTTTATGAGAGATGTCACCTGATGCCATCAAGTTAAACATATTTAGATATTATTATGAAAATACTTTAAGGAAAAGAGCCCTAATTACATCCTCTGGGAGGTCATGATATTTTGACTTATGGGAGATATAACCAAATCTTTCCATATAATCTTCGAGGGTCTCGTCTTCTAATTGTTGGATTTTAAAGATGTCATTACGAGACTCTTTGGTCTTGCAGAAGTCCTGGTATTTCTTAAGAAAGATGTATTTCATGGCTTCCCAAGACCTAATACTAGATTCTCCCAACCCCATGAACCATCTTAGTGCAGAGTCTTTGAGGGTGGTACGAAAGAGTTTTAGTTTCTGGGCATCTTGTACATAGTTGTAGCTCCTACACAAGATGTCAAACTCAAATAGGAAGGTGTCTGGATCTTCACTGTTTTTACCATAAAAGGTAGGCAGTGTTGAGAGAGGAATATTCTTCATGTTGACATTTGGAGTGGTGTCTAAAATCGGAAACCCGAAGGTAGTTTCGGTTTGGTTTCTAGTTTCTTCTTCCTCCTCGTGTCTTACATTGTTATGGTCCTCCTGATCATCCATATTGGCTTGGTTTCCAAAAACAGAGTACCTGGGTGGTTTTATCTTTGAAGAGAACAAGGTTTCCCTTTGATGGAAAGGTCTTCCTATGGATTGGATGCCTGGGACTCTACTCGAGCCGGTTGAGACTATTGGTGCCAAAGTTTATGTGTCAGATTGAGAGATAATTACATTGGCTGAACTACCAAACAAATGATTCACATGTTCAGGGTCTATGATATCCTCAAAATTAGGGTCCCTGGTGGTGGTGTAAAAGAAAATGTTGTATTGTTTGGTTCTACAGAAGGCTCAAGTGGTCTTGCCTCTTGTCCTAATATGATTGATGCTTCAATTTCTTGTTCTATGGTGCTCCTTGTGTTAGTCTCTTCAGAGACTATTTTGGCTCTTTGAGTTGAGCTAGCTCCTATTTTTCGGTATTGGTCTGCGGATTTTATAAGTGGAACGTCCCTTCCCCCAAAAAGGTCATAAGGAACCTTGGTTCAAAGGTATGATTTAGATTTAATGTATCTACCTTTTGGATCTCTACGTCTATTCATGAAAGAAAGAAAAAAAACTACCATTTGGTTTCTAGGTCTATTCATGAAAGTAAAGAAAAACTACCATTGGGTTTGGGGGAACCTATTATAGCAGATGTACAGGTTCTTACCTCTCATCTTAAAGCTCTCCCACCACCAAGCTAATGCTAAGGTCTAAGAATGATCTATTTCCTAACTACTTCTTACCTTGAGACAACTCCCTGGCAACGGCGCCAAAAATGATCGGTGTTATATATGCACTAAAAACCCTAAATTAAATTGTCAACCCGGGGTAAGTAAACTTAGAGTTGTAGCAAAATATATGCCAAAGGTAGAAGGGTTGGTAGTAGTATAGTCTAACTAAGGAAGTGGCTATCTAAAGGCTAATCTATTTCAAGCAAAACTATCTAATGAGAAAACCCTACTAAGCAACTTGAAACTATGTAACCTAAGTACTTTTGGGCCAAGGATCAATGGATAATTCTAAGAAAACAAGTGAAAACCCTACTTGAAGAAAACTAGTTCAACAATAAGCAATAAGCAATTATTTAAGCATAACAATAAGCAAATAACCAAAGAAAACTATTTTAACTTTCCAACCTACATTCAATGAGAAACTACCCTATAAAGCAAGTAAATAAACAAGCAAGCAACTATTCTACTAAAGCAAGCAAACAAGTAAGCAAAGACAACTAACTAACCTATTAAAGCAAATAGACAAGTAAACAAAACAACTAGCTGACCTATTAAAGCAAATAGACAACTAATTACTCTAGGATAACTTCTACTGCAAGTAATCAAATTAAAATTTCTCATTGGACAACTATCTAGCCTAAGAGGCAAGTGGACTATATTCTTAAAACTTCAAAACTATTTATAATTCATGAAAGGAAATCTATTTAATTGAAAGGAAGAAGAACTAACAACTAACCTTTAATCTCTGATAAGCAAATTGTTCTCTAACCTATCAAAGCAAAAGACTATCTATCCTACAACAGCAATAAAACTATATTCTAAGCCATGAAAGCAAGAAACTATATCTTCTGATCTATGAAAACAGGAAAACTATCTGTTAACCTATGAAAGCAAGAAAACTATCCTTTAACCTATGAAAAAAGGAAAACTATCGTTTAACCTATGAAAACTCAAATATCGTGTTGGTGGTTGTGTGAATGTCTATGGTGTCGTATAATATCTCGATGGCACTTGACAACAAAGGATAATTCAAGTGGTATAAGTTCAACAATGATCTCAATAGCAAAGTGAAAGGTATGGATTAAACAATCCAACGAGAATTTAGCCATGACAAAAACAATCATCAATTACCTTGCATATTCATTTATTAACCATCAACAATATAACGAGATCACCATTGTACTTCTACACTATGTAAGCAAAATTCATACTTAAACTCAACTATTAACTAAGAAATACAATTGTAATTTAACTCTAGGAAAGAAAATGTGTAAAGTGAAGCTATGCTACATCTATCTTAGTAATTCAAACTACAATAAGGAAAATGCTTAAGAACATAAATTTAAAACATGACAAAGTAAACTAACAAATACATTAGCCAACAACTTATTAACAATATCTATATAAAAATGAGATAGGCAAGCTATAATTAAAAACTAAAATTAACCCTATCCATCCACCAAATCCTTGTTAAAGAGAATCCAAATTAAAACTTTGTTCTACTCTATTTAAAACCCTTCTTTTAAATTTAACTCTAAAATCATAAATAAAAACGTAATCTAATATCTAATTGCACATGGGGCTAGTCTAGGAATTTGCAAATTCGTTCCTAACTACAAGATCAATTCATGCTAACACAATCCATCATACTAACCTGCAAAAGAGAATCAAAGCAATTAAATTATAACAACAAACTAATTAACACAATGAAAATGCATGAACAGGAAATAAAGAGAACAACTAAATTATGAAATGCATAAACAACACAAAGAAAAGTTACCAGACTGTTGGTGGGCCCCCCAGCAAGTCGTGGTCACTTTCTAAAAGCACACCACGAGCTCAGCAAGATGAATTTACCATAAAAACTCAAAAACGTAGTTCTTATATAATTTGGCAATGTAAAATAGCAAAACAGAGTAAAATCGTGTTTCTCTTTATCACACTGATGCTTCTAATGCTTAACTTCTATATGACCACCACGGTGGTATTTATAATGTTTACAGACCAAGTGGTCAACCATAGGAGGGTCAAACCACTTCTAAATTCGACAATTTACATTAAATGATGCCCTAACTGCTGAAACAAAGCGAGCCAATAATCGCCCTGTTGAACAACTAAACCTGAGTTGTCGAAAGTTCAGTAGCTGGAGGGGGAAAGCATGAACAAAACCCACGTTCTTGATTCGCCCATCACTGGCCGCCAATACCAGAACCGCCAAGTCACCCTTTGTTTTTGTGCAAGACGTGGTGTTGGACGCAATGTTGGATTGGGTACCGGATCGAGTGCTGGAAGGAGTGTTGGAAGTAGAAACGTGGTGTGTTTTCACCCTGTAACACCAAAAAACGTTAATTAGATCCTTGGAATCGTAAAAACATGATGAATTATACTCAATAGTATCATTAAACAAATCATACGTACCTAGTGTAAATCATACCATTTTAGCATAAAATTCTTCAAAAAACTCCTTCAAAACATGAAAAACACATATGTACATTCGACAAAAAGTGTCTAATAACTGTCATAAATTGATCATATCTCAGGCCCAACAGCCTACATCAAGCATGGAACCCTCTTTTATTCTAGTCAAAAAATCATGGGGTCTTCTTCATTCCAATCTGATCATTCTTCTCCTGGGCACACTTCCCAGGTCTCCTTTACTTAGATCTACATCCTAAAGCATCCTCTTCTCTGCACAATGTCTTCCTTTAATGCATGAGTTTCCTCTCTCGCCATCATGGCCTTATACTTA
>ML785974.1:252909-292622 GCA_009831015.1 Picea engelmannii
TTTTGTCACCTTACTTTATCATTTCTTGATTTTGTCACTTATCTTTATTATTTAAATAATCCACCTTGACTTTTTCACTTTACTTTATCATTTAAATAATGATTTCTTCTTTTAGGTCACTTTGACTTCTTTGACCTTGGGGGTTTCAAGCCTTCATGTGGGGGTACTTCATCTTCGTCAGGCCATAACTTGCAAACCATGAGGAGTTATGTAACATTCCACATACCACCGGAAATGGCATGACAAGCACTATCCATCTAGGATATTTTCACCAATAATTTCCTTGATCTTCATCTCATTATTCCACATACAAGCATGGGTCCTCCAACCATTCTTCTAGGATAACTCAATCCGTAAAGCGTCTTCCCATGAGGGATTTCACCATAAGGGGACCACTTTGGAGTTCATCCATTTTTGCACCTTATCAATCATGATAAGACAATAATGAAAGCATGGGTCCTCTAACCATTCTTCTAGGATAACTCAATCCGCAAAGTATTTTCCCGTGAGGGCTTTCACCATAAGGGGACCACTTTGGAGTTCATTCATTTGTGCACCTTATCAATCATGATAATACAATAATGAGTCATCTATACATTTTTCCAAC
Organism: Picea engelmannii; assembly: GCA_009831015.1. Lineage (NCBI taxonomy): Eukaryota > Viridiplantae > Streptophyta > Pinopsida > Pinales > Pinaceae > Picea > Picea engelmannii. The sequence goes on from ML785974.1 coordinate 253,517, forward strand.
AATGCATCATATACCAATGAAACCACATCAATCCATATTCATCATGTATCAATGACAACTCATTGATCCATCTTCATCATATCAATGACAACTCATTGATCCATATTCATCTATGCATTCTCATCAAGGACAATACATATTATATTACATCAATTATCAATCAATCAATCCTTTGACATCAATCAATCAAACCATTGGCATCAATGACAACATGATCCAACACCATATCTCTCTTGCTCTATCTCCACTTTCACACACACTGTTGCATGCACCCGTGTGTTCTTCCTTCTCGGACCAAAAATATTATCTGGTCTCTCTTTCTCTCTCTGTCTCCCCTGCTATCTGTACTCATGCATTCTCCTGCATGTAACTATTGGGGAAGGTTATCGACCTGTACCCTTATTTCTTCTGTCAGAAGGGACCCATGGAGTCAATTTGGGTCTGTAGAAATGGTACTCTCTGTGATACCTTTGGTTGATATTCTTTTACTGTCCCTGCTAACCTTCCATACTTTAATTCATTGGGGTGGTTGGTTGTTCAAATACCAACCCCTTCTTATTAATTGTCTTTCTTTAGCTGCAAGCTAGAGGAAATGTGGTTATTTTCTCCTCAACATTCATCAAGGTGGCTTGGGGTATTTTACATGAGTCCCCTTTCTCTGCTCCCTCGCCAATCCCTCTAGTGGTATCATGGCTAATACTTTTAAGGATTCACCCCCACATTCAATTGGTTGGCATTTTGCAGTTAAAATGGTAATACAATTACAATATTTACAGGTCATTGCATGGCAATGATTAATTACATATAATCAGGGGTTTAGAAAGGGGGTATTACAAAGCCTATGCAACAAAATTGTGAAGGAGGAAGCCTGAAGTAGGAGGATGGACCTCCAACATAGTTTCTCATGGTCGTGTGGGTCTCTATAGAGAGGAACCATTAGCTACCCTCTCCACCACTGTTGTTATGCATGTTTTTATGTTGACAATAGAATAGGAAGGTAGTTATTTCAATTTTTAGATAGTGTTGAAAACATTACTGTTTGTGGTATGATGAACACAATGATACACTATCACTCTTGTGGCCCTAGTTTCTCAGGTGGTAGGCCATATGATTTGTTGTTTGCACTCATTTATCATATTAATACTAAAGTCAGTGAGCGTACAAAAAATACAACAAACGCTACAAAGTAATGAGTAGGTCCTTTTTTTACCTCAAAGTGTGTGCTTACACCCAAAACCTTTTTTTTTTCCTACAAAAAGATTTTACATGGTTGCACACAAAAATCAAGCATATTTTCAAATTGTTTTCAAAGCTTTATAAACTTGGGGTTAGATCTTAGTTAGTCTACCTAGAAAATGCAATTTTTTTTCAATGTTTTTAATTTCACAAGATCACAAAAAGTGCAAGGCAAAGAGCATACATAGAGAAAAAAACATTTTATGTTATGTTTTTAATTGGAAAGATCACATAGGACGTAGGGAAAAGAGCATATGTAGATTGGAAAGGGAGTACATTGAGAATAAAAAATAGAAAATTGAAATGAAATATTAAGATAGAAAGAAAGAAATTAAAAAAAAAATCAAAATGACATTGTATACCTCTGGATGTGATATAAATGGTCATATCTTGGACAAATAGAAACCTTTTTAGGTGAAAATAAAATGTTTTCCAACTGAAAACAACACTCCAGATGCATTGTAATGGTTCTCATGGTCCATAAATGCTCATAAAACAACATAATATAGAAATATTTTCACACATGGAATGACACAAGTTCAAGATCTTGATCAACATCTGGAGCAAGTCTTTATAGGGGCTTTGATCCCGAGTTTTATAAACAAGGTATATCCACACAGACAAACACATTAAGGCAACCAATCACACAAATACAGAAAATATCAATACACCAGTGTATTATGTGGTTAAAACCCTTAGAGAAGAAAATAGTGCATGGCCCTAGCTAGCACAACCACTTGAGGTAGTGTATTAATGAAAAAATAATATATTTTACATATGTGTTTCTCACAATTGATTATTATCGAATAACCCTCCATACTCTTTAAACAGAGATCATGGACCAATCGGGTGTTAATCCATGGATCAATAGTCTCCATTGTCGAGGAGAAGATGAACCATCATATCACTTTATGTCTAGAACATAACCATGACTCTCAGATTAAATAATTACAAATGCACATTAAAGAAACACACTTTAACTAAAAACAAATTAGATCAACTTGATCTTAAGTAATTCTTGAGTGTCCAAATATATTAACAAAGCATGGAAATTTGGTGCATAGTAATGGTAGTTTGTGTGATCTTTGGCATAGATGATTAGTGTTGGCATTGTGTAGTGTCGTTGTTTTAGTACATGCTTGTGCACACACTGGCCATATTAACATTGGGGGGTTTGAGACATAGGGTTCATCCAGAGCATGTCCAAAAAAAACCCTTAAGCACCGGAATATCAATCCTCGGCCGAGGCCAAGGAAGGTCTCACTCAAGATGCACTGAGGAAGGTCTCACCCGATATGCAAAGAGGATCACAGAGACCATAAGGTCTTGTGTTGAGGATGGAGGATCAAACATAATTAACAGTATTGTAAATGGCATCCATGCAACTCATATATGATATTCTAGTAAGGACTAAGAATTAAAACTATACATGCATCGGTGCTACTCATTCATACAAACAAAAGATAGAATAGAACTACCATATCTTTATGATTGAACGCATTCCATCATATTAGAGATATACATTGTTCTCAATAGCTGAGTTGAATAGCCATAAGACTTCATCTCATTACTATATAAACAATGGGAATACAACAATATGCGCCTTGCGCTAAGCTTTAAGATTCAGACAAATACAAGACACAAGAGGCTTCTCCATTCAACATAGGATTACAATAGGTCAACTCAAAGATCTGGGACTGATGCATCCGAAAATTAGCCAGCCTCCTTTCTGAGCTGAGAGCTTTCTTTTATACCTATTTTTGTTGGGGAGCGTTGTCCTTCACTATTCTACTCCACTTGCTTGTTTGATCTAACGACCTTGCACGCTTCTGGTACCTACCAGGGATCCATGTAGGTTCTATGCATCAGGGAAAATATTAACTGCCTATCCAACTCATCTTTTGTTCACCCCACGTCTTCATCTATTGCTAGAAGCAATCATTCAGGGAGATGTCTCATTGATTCATTTCTTGCTTCCAGCGGACATATTCTTGGTTTCCGACGTAACTGAAAAAACTTGAACCAACATGCTCAACTAAAAAAACTCGGACCGACGTGCCCTTTACTTCATTTAGACTTGGCATGCTACTTAACAAAACTCGGTCTAATGCACACACTATGGCATTCTTTCACGCATCTCCTTAGGCACTCGCAAAACTTCTAGATGAGCGCGCACAACTTTTGTTTGTGCGCATGCACAAAACTGGACCCAAAACTATGGGTGCCAATAGGCCTCCACCATCATTACATGGCTCATCCTTGAGCCAGATTCTTTATGGAATGATTTCTACAAAGGACGACACCGTGCCCTTTATGTTTTGCACAAATTCCAGGAGCTGACGCTCAAGATGAGAAAAGCGTTCATGAAGGGATTGGGCGATCTGGATGGCTGTTTTTGCAATCTCAGTTGTGACTATGGATGAAGTGAGGTCCATGGTACTAAGTTGCTCGATCAACGGGTTGGAATCGGTGTGAAGGTCAAAAAATTGAGTATACCATTTCATAGCTCTCTCATTCATTGGAGTTATGAGGTCTTTCATCCTCTGTTGGTTTGCCTGAGCGGAAGTGATCTCTTTTGTTCATGTAGCCACAACATTCATCATACTGGTACGCTCTTTGGGGGGCAGGGAACCGATGTCTCACTTTTGTTGTGAAACCTCATCTTGCAAGGTGCAAGTATGATCAAAGAGAGTTGTGAGTTCTTTCGGGTTTGTTAAATAGTCCTACAAATTAAAGTTTTGAGCGACTAAATTGGCAAAGCATTCAACAACGTTGCCACCGTTCTGAACAACGTTGGTTGCTTGGGATATTTGTTGTTGGCGAGAAACTTCTTCTAAGGAGGAATGTTGCAGCTGGGCCTGGAGTTCATGATTCTGTAGATGTAGAGCCCGCATATGCTCGATGATCAATTGCATTTTTTGAATGACTAGAAGATCAGAATGCTCTGGGGTTGGATTGGGGATGCGAGAATAGGTCTCACTGAGATCAGATACCATCGGTGAATGATTTATAAGAATGGATTTATAACGGCTCTGAGTGTCAGCATGGGAGGTGACTTTTGCCAAGTGCAACTCATGCAGCGTTTTTTGTGATGCTTCCAGTTCCTAACGGGCACGACATTCATCTTGTAACTGAGAATGGGTGGTGTTATGAATGGACTGCTCTTGTTCCAAGCTGAGACACGGCTGGGTGAGTTCCTGTTGGATAGATTGTTGGCATTCCCCCCACTCATGGACCAAGCAAGTGATAAAATGGGGGATTTTGATTGTAGGTACTTGAGACAAATCTAGGTGAGTTGGGGTCGAATTAGGCATAATTAGCACCAGGAGATCAACATAGATTGTTCGGCAAGGGATGGCTCCCAGGCCTTTGAAAGGGAGGCAGGATAAAGGGGAAAGAGGTTGGGTTGAGGGAAAGGTGAATTGATAGGCCAGAAGTTGCATTTTCTTGCTCATATCATTGTGGGATACTTGTTGTTTGGCTAAGTGTGCAAATATTTCCTCCAGTAACTTCTCGACCTGCCAGGGTGAGCTATGTGAACTTTCTTTGGTTGTATTTTGGGAAGAGGTGCGACAATGTTTGCTAGAGGTGGAGGGGGGGTTAGGTTGATGTGAGGGAAAGGTGGCTTCTTCGATGATTGAGGTTGGTCGAAAATGAGAAGGGGTGGGGGGTCGTGCTCAGACCCATAATCAATGGTCATCTACATGGGGTTTCGAGTCTTAGCACCCTACTTGTGATTTTTAACTATGGTTGTATCAATATCATCGTGATTGGGGGGTGGGGAACCCTTGGTGGAATGGGAAGACTCCATGTTCCACTTCTCAAGAATTGATTGATCTGGCATGGACCCAATGGACTGCATTTCTTCTAAGGGAAGTTAGGCTGCAACCGGCCACAACTCCACTCCTACGATACTATCTCTTTATATGATACAAAAGGGAAGCACAACCTCAGTGCTATTTGTGGTTGCATGGGGAACTATGATAAAATTATGGACAATACTTTTAAACCATAGGTGACGCTCATACTTGGTAAATATGTGGTGCAGGATGCGAACTTTTTTAGTAGAAGCGTTGATCAATTGGGTTTACCATTGATGGAAAGCCTCTGAAATGCACTCCTGTGTGTCTGCATTATTAGAGTGTTGTAATGGTAGGAACTGAGGAGACAGAAATGAATGTGTACCCGCCATGTCAATTGAAAATCCTGGCGATGGTTTCCATAGGACCATACCAAATAGAAGAAGAACCCAACTATAATGAAAATATTTGGCCTCATCTTGAGCGTCAAGGCAACCGGTTGTAAACTCATTGAGCAAATAGGGGGCCCATGCCATTTGATTGAAAACACATTGTTGGGCCATGAGAACGATCCCCAGTGGAATTCTTCCTTCCAACACTTACGAACGAGCTTGCAAGCTAGCAGTTGGGTGGAAAATATTGTTGGTGCATCATTGATGTCGGCTATAACTACATCGCACTTACCCCTTCTAGTGCCATATCAGGAGTAAAACTCCTCTAATGGTACATCCTCTGCTTTGATATAATTCATGGGATCCTTGCCAGAATCAGGCAGACTGGAAATTTGCTAAACAATAGGAAGGTTGATAGGATATCGTTGATCGAGCCAGAGGTGACCGCCATGCACTCTAGTTAGGAGGACGCGAACTCAAGACTGAACATCTTGGGCTTAACCAAAATGCAGACATTTGAGAAGAGAAGGAATGTCGGATCTTTGTAGTGGTCACGCCCATTCCTGTGTTATGGTCTTGGTGGTACCATCATCCTTCGTAATAACCTCTGTGTATTTATCTGCCTGCAACTCATAGAACTATTGAGGGTACTATACATTGTAATCGACATATTTGAGCACGTGAATTTTTCCAAATGGGAGGTTATCGCGTATGACACTGAATGGTAGCACAAGATCATGAATCGATCGTTCTTTAATGACTTTGGACTTTGGGTGTGCCTTAGGTTTGTTAGAAGAAGCCATGCTGGGAGATATGGAAGGAGTGGGAGAAGTGAAGGCCTGGTTTGCAGTGGTGGCGGTTGAAGTTATGCTGCTGGACAAGGTAGAGGAAGAGATAAAGGTGAAAGGAGTGGGGACAAAAGGTAGTTATAACTTGAACATGCCTGAATGGATAGCTGGCTAGTCACACAGGTGACTTCGCTTCTTGATGGAAACGCCACTTGGAGTTCAGACGTTTAGAATTAGTATGTCACTCTTAAATTTGGAAGATTATGTACTAAGGACGATACTCATGTAGAGATTCACACTACCTACAAATTTTATTTGGAAATGAAGGGAAAATGTCCTTTTTCCAGTGGTGTTAATGAGCTATCATTTTCTGAATGAGTGTCATCTCAACCATTACAATTGTTCTTGTAGTGCCACCTCTAGATTGGCAAAGTGATAATGATAGAGACGGCATAACTCATGCACAAATTTACGTGATAGGGGTGTAATGCATGACTCAATGCACCCTGGCAGGAGTTCATTATGTATTAGAGAAGCAGAGTGGCCCCCAATGGGTCACCACACACCCGCATTCGGGCATGACTGATCAATGTCTACTTAGGGGGAGGAGTGAGATCATGCAGAGTGAGCTCTGGTAAAATCCATTGGTTAATCATGATGTCGATAGTTGTACTGGAGGGTTCTACCAGCTTAATGGGTTTAGGGAGTAGATGTGCAAGGAATAGATCATCGCGGGGGAATGAAAGCGGCGTGCATTTCCCAATGTAGAACTGAGGGATTGATGACATGGGATGCTTCTTGGGGAACCTTCGGTGGGAATTCATATAGTGACCATGCGCATTGTGCCTCTGCTTCACAATCCACCACCTTTCGCAGGGACATGTATAGTGACAGATATCGACATCTGGTCAAAATATTTCATGCAAGGATGCTTCGAGGGTCGGCCAGTCGTGATACTTGTCTCGATGGGCTTCCCACATGGCCGCATGAATCCCTATTAGTGTTGAGTCGAGTGCACGAGATATCCAATATTTAGGAATGTGCCACAACCATTTAATGAAGAGGCTCACCGGCTCTGACCCATCATACAAATAGGAGCCAAAGTCTTCCTTATGCTCTTTCGTGGAGATATGTGCGCACCTCCTAGTCAACACCTCATAAAACTTATTTTTCCATCTATCCAAGGAACCTTCAAAATATGTATCATACAACTTAACAATTTTCCAACTTAATTCCCCGTCTGCGGTGGGATTGATGTAGTCCTCCTTGTGCCCCGTGACCGTGTAAATATTTTCAATTGTCGAGCTCTGCACATCCTCATTGACAGGCTCATTGTAGTGATCCTCTTCATATGGATACAGTGGTGCAACCACATGTAGTGTGTCAGTCTCAAATGACATTCGATGCTTCTTCAAATTCAACATTGCATTGTGGTCAAAGTCCTAGTCGATTCCTAGCAATGTAAGGTAGGGATCCGACTCATCCATGATTTCAATGACCTTGAAGTTGGCCTTTGTTTTTACTCCTTCTATGTTCACCTATAATTGCTCCAGCTGGTCAATGGGGTAGATCTTGTACTGGTTGGATAATCGAAGATGAATGGGTGACTAGAACAACTTTGGTTTCCCCATCACTTCCCAAGATTTCTTGGGTAAAATGTTCACATTGGATCCTAGATCCATCATGACTCCATCCATATTATACCCACCAAGCTCTGTTGTCATCTTAAACTCTTGGTCAGTGAGCTTTTTCTTATTGACCTGGAAAACATCCCTTTCTGGAAATGGAGTTGCAACGGTGGTATCCTCTCCTTGTTCTTTCATGCAAGCAGTTAACATCTGAGTTATCTTACTTGTAGCATTTGGATCTATGAGAAAACACAAACAATAAGGCAAAAAGGTATTGACTCGATCTTTTTCTTCTGCCATGTGACCAATGTTGCGCAAGGCTTCTGCACGCGTTGTGCGTTGCAACTCTTCTTGGCGTTGTTCATATGATTTTTGCCCAGCACGTCGCAACATAATCTGTCTACATGCTTCTTCTATCGATATTTGGGTTGCGCATTGGATTTCTTCATGCACGTGAACTTCCTCCAAAGATCTTTGAGCCACACGTTGTAGTTCTCTGCATGCACATGCTTTCTCCAGTGACCTTTGTGTCGCTCACTGCACTTCTTCGCGGATCTGCGTTTCTTCTAGCAACCCCTGCGTCGCCCTATGAACTTCCTCTTAGACCCGTGCCTCTTAAAGAGACTTCAGAGTCGTGTGTTTCATCTCCTTGTAGACTCGTTCTTCCTCCAAGGCTCTCTATCCATCATGTAGAAACTGCTTATGTTGATCCACATCAAACTTAGGAGGGGGTTGGGGGGCCTTCCTGATTTGGCCCTCTGCTTGTTGACCCAAACCTTCTTCGTGTTCGAAGTCTGCTCCTGTATTCGCCCCTCCATAGGTTACTACCTGGACGTTTACTTCCCCATTATTCTTCTTGTTTTTGTGTTGCTCGACATGTACCATGTTATAGTTACCCTTCTTATCCTCCCACTTTTTCAACAAGTCTAGACAATCCTCGGTTACATGTTCGGGACTGTAACAGTATGCGCAGAGCACATGCGACTTAGTGCATAATCGTGAGACATGACCAATCTCACTGCAATTGAAACATGTGGGGCCTTTGTCGCCTCCTCCACCATATCCTCATCTGCGACCGCGTCCATACCCACCTCAAGGTCCTCCTTAATATTTTCCTCTATCGCCACCACCAGGCTCACCACCATTTTGTTCCTCTTATACCCAGAATGCATCCTGGGTATTATCTTGCATCATTTGGAGGGAGCGGTAGCTAGAGATATCGTGGTCGACGGACTTACAAAATTCACAGAAGGAGTTGCAATTCATTGCTTGATATTTCTATAAGGTGAGACAACGGGGTGGCACATGGCCCCATTGTCGGCATATTTCACACCACTCCCACTGTCCATATGGAAACAGACTCAATGAACCTATCACCACATAATTTGGAAGGACCAGACACTCGTCTCATTGAAGCCCTTCTGAGTGGCATGTAGTGCACCACACATGTTTGTGCATGACTTTAGCCTTGGCCATATCTTGCAACTGTATTTTTAGGTTGGCCAGTTGCACCTGAACCTACGCCAACCCAGTCGATGTTTCTGCGCCTCTGGGTGTGGCTTCCAAGCACATCACAATCTTGACTACCTCGGCCTGAGTTGTCACCTTTTGTTGGGTGAGCAGGACTCAGATATGGGGGAGCGACCCCATAATGAACCATTCTTTGTGTTGCACATCCTGGATCTGGAACGTCAATCTATCCAACAAGATTTTGAACCATTGGTCATAATCCCATACGGTATCTTGTTCTTTCTGCTTGATTTCCTTTATTTTTGTAATGCATTGGGACTCTAACTTCAGCTTCTGAAATTCTTGAAGCAGATCCTATTTGATCTCGTCCAGGGGCCTCGCTTGTCCTGCTAGCGCAATAGCCTTATATTTCATGTACCACGCCAGGGCCTAATCCTTGAATGTAGTCTCCAGTTGCACAATCTTATCTGCCTCATTTGTAACTCTCGTTACATACTAGATTGCTTCGCAGGTGAACTAGTGTTGCTCAACATTATCCTTATTCGTTATGTGGAACACGAGAAATCTCAACGTACTTTCTTGGTTGGCCATCTTGGAACCAGAGATAGTTCCACTCTTCTAAATTCTATTGTCTGGATCCTTCCACACCACTATTGCTTGGGGCAAAGTATTGTTGACTTCACCTTCTCCTTCACTTGTGTCATCACTTCTTTCTTCTTCTTCTCTTTCTTAAACTTTAACCTTTTCACTATATTTTGTGTGTTCTTCTTGATTAAAAATGCGCAAGGGGGATAGAACAAAGGGGGGCTAAGACCATCTTCTCCTAAAATTTCTTGTGAGGGGACCCAAAGAGCTATCTAGTTTCAGCTATGCAAGATTGTCCAACATTATCAGTTCGTCTTCCCCACCACTAGGGGAGCCTCCATCTTCCTTCACTTCTGACGCATCCACATCTTGCGCCCTCTCCTCCTGATCTGACTGCGCACCACCAACATGCACTCCTGCCTTTGGGCCGATCCGTGCACTACCACCATGTGATTCATCTCCCGGTTTGATATGCACATTGCCACCTTGCGTAGGGTCGATTTCTCCACTCGGCACGCGACTTCTCCATGCACAACTCATTGGGATGCTCAACGTACTGCCACTACACTGAGAGCCAAAATCTCATCTGATCCGTGCCCCACCGTACTACGTGACAACTTCTCTTCTTGTTAGCGCGTAATCATGTGAAGCTTCCTCTTCCGAGTCTACCGACGCACCACAAATTTGCACCCACGCACCACACATGTGCACTCTTCCTCTTCTCAAGGTTGCGGCATACTGCAACAACCAAAGGGTACGGGCTTAATCACATAGGCCCTCACTACCACTATTGTCACTACTAATATCTTCGATTCCAAGCCTCTTCCCAGGTCTTTCCTCGCTTGTGCTCCACTCTGGCACAACATCTTCTCCCACACCAATGCCTTGTGTGAGCTTCTTCTTCATTTTGGGCCTGAGACCTCGCTGTGCACCCTCGTCTAATTCTTCTCTACTCTTCTGCTCAACTTTCTCCCTCGGCTCAACTCTTCTTGCGTATGTTTCGACTCTTTTTCTATTCTGCTCTTCTGGCTCTATTCCAGTCCTCACCTCATCTCAACAACTTCTTGGATCCTCCTCAATGGATCCATAATCAGGTTCTCTTTCCCCCACCTTTGCCAAAACCCCCCCAACGCCAGGGGGTTTACTCATCCATCCTATTAGGTTCTAGGCACATCATTATTTTTTCCACGAACAACATCTTGATCCAAAGGGGGATCTCTTCTAACATTTGTTTTCTTGGACCTTCTTCAAACTTTCTTTCAGCCTCATTGAAAGAATCACTATATTCTATAACAAACTCAACAATGTAGCCTTCCTTCACTCAGGAAAACTAGAAATCAATGGCCTAAGTCCACTTGTTATCCAATGCCTTTAGACTATCAAGCTTGGCTTGATCCCATACTATTGGCTCCGACAGTAACAAAACCGAATTAACTTCCGCTTGTCTTTTTAACCATTCATGCAACAAACATGGAAATTCTGGGGAAAAAAGTTTATGCAAATCAAAGTAAAGATATCTACCTTTTGCATTATTTCGCGTTCACCTGCAATCCTTTCGTCTCTCGTAGGAAAAAATCATCCTCCTTCGCTTTTATCTAGTCTTGAATCTCCTCTTTAAATGGACGTCACCACATTTCTATTTTCCTCCATCAATCTCAACAAGACTTCAGGTCTCGACAGCGGAACCATTTTTTAGCACGGTGTAGTGTCGTTGTTTCAATACACATTTGTGCGCACACTGACTTTCTTAACACTAGGGGTTTGAGACCCAGGGTTCATCCAAAGCGTGTCCAAAAAAAAACCCTAACCACTTACATATCAATCCTCAGCCGAGATCGAGGAAGGTGTCATCCGAGATGCAGAGAAGATCACATAGACCATAAGGTCTTGTGTCGAGGATGGAGGACCAATTACAACTAGCAGTATTGTAAATGGCATCCATGCAACTCATATCTAATATTCTAGTAAGGACTAAGAATTAAAACTATACACGCACCAATGCTACTCTTTCATACAAACACATGATATAACAGAACCGCCATATTTCTATTACTGGACGTATTCCATCATGTTAGAGATATACATTGTGCTAAATAATTGAGTTGAACATCCATAAGACTTCATCTCATTACTAAATAAACAGTAGGAATACAACAATATGTGTCTTTCGCTAAGCTTTAAGATTCACACAAATGCAAGACACATGAGACTTTTGCATACAACACAGGATTACAATAGGTTAACTCAGAGCTCTGAGACTAATGCATATGGAAATTAGCCAACCTCCTTTCTGAGCTGAGAGCTTTCTTTTATATCTCTTTCTGTCCGGGAGCGTTGTTCTTCATTGTTCTTCTCCACTCGCTTGTCTGATCTAACGGCCTCACATGCTTCTGGTATATGCTTGGGCGCCACGTGGGTTCTCTGCATTAGGGGCAATCTTAACTGCCTGGCCAACTCATCTTCTGGCCGCCCCACGTCTTCATATGTTGCTGGTAGCAATCATTCTGGGAGATATCCCGATGATTATTTTCTTGCTTCCAACGGACATCTTCTTGGTTTCCGGCACAAATGACAAAGCTTGAACCAACACGCTCAACTGACAAAACTCAGCCGACGCGTCCTTGACTGCCTTTAGACTTGGCGCGCTGCTTAACAAAACCCAGTCTGATGTGCGCACTATGGCATTCTTTCATGCATCTTCTTAGGCGCTCGCAAAACTTCTGGATGAGCACGTACAACTTTTGTTTGTGCGTGCACGCGCAAAACTGGACCAAAACTTTGGATGCCAACAATTAGGTCACTTGCACTATGGAGCTTTGCCTCTCCTAAAGGACATGGTGGTGGGGTTGCCTGATTTCAAGGTGGAGAGGATAGGATTGTACAAGGGAGGTGCACTATGCAAGCATGCCAAGACTGCTTTCCTAAGCAATGGGCACATATTGAGAGGGTTTCTTCATTTCATACATTTAGATGTGTGTGTACCCATTTCATCAACTTCATTAATAGAAAATATTTATTATGTTTATGTCGTTGATGAAAACTTGGATTTATTTTATGAAGACCAAGCATGAGACTTTTAGAAAGTTTCAAGAGTTCAAAGTTTTTATGGAAAACCAAACATGTTGGAAGATGAAGGTACCAAGATTTGATAATGGAGGGGAGTATACCTCCAAGGACTTTGATTCATTTTACAGAGAAACACAGATCAAGAAGAGTTGACAATGCGTTAGTGACTTGCACTAGAATGGGGTTGCAAAAAGCAAGAACAAATTCATTATTGAGACACGAAGGTTATGGCTCATGACTTAGGTATGCTTATGTTCCTTTGGCTAGAAGCATGCAATACTGTTGTCTACACCCTGAACATGTGTTCTCATAAGGTATTGCAGGCAGAACACTAGAGGAAGCTTTCACTGGTGAGAAACAAGTATAACACTTTTGTGTTTTCTGTTGGCCTAATTATATTCATATCCCTGAGGAAAAAATAAGTAAATTGGAACCCTCTAGTTTGAATGGTGTTTTTGTTGGATACAGTGAGTCTTCCGGAGTCACATTCCATCACAATGGAAGATAATAGTGAGTGGAGACGTGAAGTTTGATGAGGATGCACGGTCTTCAAGATCTCGGGAGCCTCCAACAGAGGTTGAGGAGGGAGAAACACTTTCTGTCTTAAATGTTGATATGGAGAAATCAGAGAAGTGGCTTACCTAGACATTGCAAGATGCACAGAAGCAAGTTGCAGCTCCAAAGACGTCCTTCCTTGCATTATTTATTTATAAGAATTTATTTTCAGATTCCAGCGTGCATTAACGAAACATTATAAAGACTGAAAACCCGGAGATTAGAACAGGAATGTGCGAAAACATGCGTTCTTCGACCGATTATAAGAAAATTAGAAGAAAAAGACCAAATTCGAGTAGAGTTAATGCCACTGTGGAAAGAAGATTCACAAAAATACTGTTTTTTGCATATTAATATATCTGACAGCAGGCCTACGAACAAATCATATATATAATACAAATCCATCGAAGGTCAAGAGAAACAGCTAAAACAAACTCATCCAAAGTCTGGATACACGATCCTCTGCCTTTCAGTGCAAGTTGACTGTGTCTTTCCAGTAATATACATTGGAAAAAAAATTCCTCACTCAATGAAATTTTACAGATCGGACAATACCAAAGTCATCGTAATAGAAGTCACTATCCTTTTCCTTGAATAAACAGATGAAAGATCCATTTGATGAAAACGTGCAATCACCACATTCAAGTAAGCATCAATGTTTATTGAATATCTCTAAAAAATAATTTTCAGAATATCAAAGTTTGTATCCAGTAACCATCTTCCTGGAAGGCAGATTAGTGTGGATTGTGAATACAGTGAAGAGTTGCGTGAACTGAAAGGCGGGAAAATCAGAAATCGGTGGAATTTGGTCCGGGTGAGGAACTCCATCCCAATGTTTTCCAGTGTGATCTTGAAAGGATAGAATCTCCATCTTCATCATCAGATACTCCTTTCATGATGCTCGTCAGAATTGATGTTTTTTCTTTAGTTCTCACATTGCCACTCTCAGCTAGTCCAACAAGAAGTTCCATGGCACCAGCCTGCATTGCTAATGACTTAAACCGGAGATTCTTGTGAGACAGCAATAAGAGAACCGCAACAGTATGCTCTTGGATTACCTGACTGCCTTTACTTTTGTCTTTTTGGTGCTCGGCAAGAATACCAACCAATGAGCCTATGGCATTGGCATCAAGAAGAGCCTTGCGTCCTTCAGAAATGGCTGCAATATTATGTAGGATTAATAGTGCTCTACTGGCAAGGTCAGATCTGTCCTCTCGGGCAAGGTTCAACAGAATTGACCCTGCACCCACCTTTATAAGCTTAAGACGATTGCTGTGTGCAAAAGACAGGTGATACAAAGCCATTAACGCATCCTGTCTTCCTCTCTCCTCACTTGATCTCAGCATGTGGATCAGAGGAGGAATAGCACCCAATACACCAATTGCAGTCTTGTTCTCATCATTCAAGGCCAGGCTGAAGATTGCTCCTGCGGCATGTTCCTGTGCCTCGGGATGGCCCATTTTCAAAGCATCAATTAGGTAGGGAATTGCTCCTGCACGCACAATGCTCACCTTATTATTGTTCTCCAAAGAAAGATTCACCAATGCAGCAACAGCATTGATCTGAATTCCTGAATATCTTGATGTCAAGAGAGGCAGGAGGGCCAAAAGCAACTTGGAATTACAAAGGGTAGTCCTGCTGTCAACATTAGTTCGAGTGAGCTTCCGAAGATCAATCACTGCTTGCTCTTGCTCGAAGGTTTGTGAATATCTCAGTCTCTGCACAAAATCCACTGATATTTCTGGATAAGAAACAGAGGAATAGGCTTCATTCTCCTCTTGAGATGAATAACTACAAGGATTGGTAGCAAGAGGAATGGGAACCGAGAGTTCTCCAGAAGAGGCAGAAGAATCAAGGCTAGCTTGCTGCATATTCATGGCTGTTGCTGAATGAGTAAGTCGAATAGGGGGCTTCAGAGACAGATGGTGAAAATGATCTGATACATTCTCTGTGGAACTATTATCAGCATCACTGGAATTCATCTTCTTAATGGTACTCTTTAAATTTTTCTCAGAGTCATTTCCCAAAAGTCTTGCCGTGCCAGCAGCAGATCCAGGAGAACTTCCATAAGAACTTGCTGTGCTTGAATTATCCCCATTTTCACCATGCTCTCCACTATAGCATGGTGAATTTTCTCGAGAGCTCCCATTCCCTTTGGCTAATATTCTCTGGACAAAGCTTTTGGCAGTCTCCTGATCAGGAGGATTGGGCTTCTGAACGCCGACCAGTTGACACCAATTAGAGATCGCAGTTCTCACGGCAACATTGGGTATAACAGTGGAAGAATTCAATTTCGTTCCATTCACATAACAGTATCTGTGACCAAGCTCCATCCATATTTCAATGCATCTTCTCTCATAAGACTGCCCTGAAGAAACAATCACAGGATCTGCCATCGGGGCCATGGAAATTGGACAAATAAATTCTGTCGGCCATTGTGAATTAGCTGTAGGCAGGTGGTTGAACAGTTTCTTCTTCCACAACGACAAACGCCCCTTGCTGAAGCTCATCTCATCTGTTGCTTTTCAAACAATTTGACCCGAAATTATGGCTAACAAATTCCCCTTCTCTCACAAATCATTCTCCTGCGAATCAAATTGCTGATCAAGGTTGCCTACTTGGGGGAACAGTTTTCATCCTGGGGTAATCCAACAAGCTACTGACTCTGATTAGCATAGGTGCATATTACAGGGATGAAGGTGCTTCGGAATTACTACTGAAACCTAATCTGACATAAACCTGTTTTAAATCTCGGTCCTATGATAAGGTAAATGCGACAGTTGTTGCTCCTTTTGCTTTATTCTCCAAATCTGTTCGTCTTAAACATTAAGCAGCTATCTTCTCCAAATCTGTTCGTCTTAAACATGCAGCAGCTATCTTTTCCACAACCTCGGAGACCAATTTCCAGTATTTGCCCTGGTCTAAAACATATTTTTCATTCCTTCTCATTGTTCTTCAAATAGGTGCCCTAAAGAGCATTATTTTGGCTTTCCCTTGCACAGACGAAAGCAAGTTTATCTCTTTTGCGTCCAAAATTCGGCTCGGCATGTGTAAATGCAAGCATTTGCGCAGACAGAAGAAATATTTCCATTTATTCACAAACCCTACCTGTTGAGAGACAGCCGACTCAACGTTTGGAGAACTAAGCAGCAATAACAGCAAAATCTCTCAACGCCTCCACGAAAGAGAGCACAATACAAGATGCTTGAAGCCAGAAGAATGCATTTGCGCAACCGGCAGCAGCATTTACCCTTTTTAAACCGTAAATTATCAAAATTATGCACCGTTCACAATTTCGCCTGCTTCCAGACAACTGAAAGTACTGGTACAAGCAAATGTTCCGTTTTCACCCTCAATTCGTTGCGTCAACGCACTGCAAAAGATGACAATCGGGAAATTTTGCTCCGAATGAGAAAGTTGTGCAAACAGACGCAGTACTATCCCAGGGATCGTAGATAAATAAACCTTATTGTCCAAGAAATTCACTTATCCGTTTATGTAGACTGAAAAATACATTATTTCAAT
Organism: Picea engelmannii; assembly: GCA_009831015.1. NCBI lineage: Eukaryota > Viridiplantae > Streptophyta > Pinopsida > Pinales > Pinaceae > Picea > Picea engelmannii. Next base: position 270,562 of record ML785974.1, read on the forward strand.
CTCTTACGGAATACTGAGCAAAGATGTAAACATAAACAAAATGTCATTATTTTTCTCCCATACAAGATTTCGCATGAGAACCGAGGTTCAAAGCACAATCTTCGAAATCTAATATCTCTAAAATAAGGTAAACGTCGACTTGTTTTCATGAATTAAAACATTTTAAAGATTTTAAATCTTTCCTGCTTTCACCAAGCAGATACCTATATTATTCCAAATTTCCAATCCACACCAACATATATCAAAATATCGACCTGTTTTTTCAAAGAACAGGACCTGCACGGATCCTCGTCCTTTCCATCATTTATGACTCTTTGGATACAGAAATTCCAAATTTCCAATCCACACCAACATATATCAAAATATCGGCCTGTTTTTTACAAAGAACAGGACCTGCACGGATCCTCGTCCTTTCCATCATGGATACAGAAATGCTAAATTTTCCATTTACTTCCCCTAAATTGGATGAATTTTTAAACCACATACGAGATTTGAAAATGGCAGCCTCATACCTTCGAAATTTTGTCGAAATTACTCGCTTTTTCCAAAGTCCTTGAAAATCGCAATTTCATAGCCTTGAAAATTTGTCGAAAATCCTTCGTTAGACAGCATGTCCACGCCGCTGAGCCGCTATCCGAGTCGACAGTCGGTACATGTCCGCCTCCTCTGTTTTCCACGCCGCGCTACGATCTGGAAAATGGCTGCTAAATAAAAAATTATTGCAGTTGCTCTGCTTTTGGCCACTGGAGTTGCTGGTGCATTTCGAGTGAACACCACAGACTGGTTGCAAGGGAAAGTGCGGCAGCGAAAATTCCGTCATGTGATCGGAAATGTTTTGTAAGCTGTAAACCCCATAATCTGTTCCAGTCAGGAGAATGAGTGGGACTACGATTTCTCGCTGAAAAAGCTTACAGCTCTGACGTCATGCCTGACTCGTAACACTACAAGAGTTAGACAACGCGATGGTTGAAATTGCAATTTTGCGTTTAATTGAAAATTCAAACCCTATTATTATTGGATTAGGGAAAAAAACTCTTAATGAGGCAATTTGACTCACACTCTATTGACTTGTCAAAATTCGGCTCTCTCCTTGTAGCAGGTGTTGAAGTTGAGTTCGGCTCTCTCCGAGTGTTTGTCAAAGTTCGGCTCTCTCCTTGTGGCAGGTGTTAAAGTTAAGTTCGGCTCTCTCTGAGTGTTTGTCGAAGTTCGGCTCTCTCCTTGTGGCAGGTGTTAAGTTAAGTTCGGCTCTCTCTGAGTGTTTGTCAAAGTTCGGCTGTCTCCTTGTGGCAGTGTTAAAGTTAAGTTCGCCTCTCTCCGAGTGGCAGGTTGGCTTTCAGGTTGGCTTTCAGGTTGGCTTTGTTGGCGTACTTGAGTACGTTCTCCACTCAAGTAGTTGAAATAGTTATAAAAGATATTATGAAATTATTTATCAGGTTTTTCTTTTTTTTAAGTTGTTGTTAGAGATGAAGAGTTTCATACATTAATTTGATGTTTAACTAAAAGTTGATTTATATCAAAAACTTCAATTGTCAGAGTTGATAATAAAAGATGAACAGCAACAACTTGGAAAGAGGTTGCATCTAAACCAACTATAATAAACTAAGATGCATGAGCTAAGAGGTTCTCCAATTAATTCCTTAGAGTGTTGCACTGGTCTTGAATCTCTTAGAACACTGTTAAAATTAAATTATTATTATTAACATTAATATAAATCTTTAAAAATATATATATATATATATGAGATAACTTTTTAATAACTTTTTTTATTTTTAAGATGTGATTGATTAAAGTTAATTCAAATATATGATAATTATATTGTTGAAAGAGAAACCCATTTACTGAAAATCATTACTAAATATAATGATTTATTAATTGAAGTGTAGGATCAAATTTATTCATTATGGTTTATTGATGAAATTGCATTATTCACATTTTTTTTTCTTTTTTCCCCAGGAAAAAATAGTTTCATTGATATTCAAAATTGAATCAAAAGAAACTTTGAAAATTACATATATAGTTATATGTGCTTCTTAGTAGTCCTACATCCTTCCAACATTTCAATTACATATTGTCTTGCAAAAATCCCTGAAAATAGACTATACTATATATGTTCTTATACTTTGTTTTATTTTGTTTGCTTACAATACTATGTCAAAAAAATATACCACTATCTCAAAAGATAAAGATTTGACCTCTGTTGATATGAGAGTTCTTGTATATCTCTTCAAAGTGGAGACACCCAGGTTGTTCCTTCAAAGCAAGCTTGGAAAGTGAGTCTGCCATATTGTTGAACTGACGATGAACATGAAAACCCTGAAGACATCTGAGATGTGATTTTAAAGCCTGGATCTTCTCCTTCCATACCCTTAAGTTAAGAGCTTGCAACTGTGACTTCTCATTCATCCAATCTATAATAACCTGAGAATCGCCTGCCACCGTCAAGTCCTGAATATGGCAACCTTTTGCAAAGAAGAAGAGGCTCCATAAACCTTGTAATTCAGCATTATTGTTTGTGCCTGGACCAACTGTAAGATGTATCTTAAAGTAGTGATGTATAGTAAACTTTAGTACAATACCAACTCCACCAATACCCTTGTCTGCAACACCATCAAAAAAACATATGGGCATGTTGCCATAATAAACTGGGTTTAGTATGTAATCAAGGCATTCATCTTGGCTTGTAGCAGGTAAGGTCTTGTATGCCATGATAATTCTGGAACAGGGGGCATCATCATTTCTATTCCAATTCTCGAACATGATTTTATTTCTATACAGCCATACGCCCCAGAGCACTGGATAGGGAACGACCCTTTGTTTTGGATAAGTAATAAACCATCGATGCAAATTTTCTTCAATAGATGGACTGTTCCATGACCATACTAAATTCAATTGTTTACATACATCGACCCAAATGGATTCTATAACTAAGCAATGTATAAACAAGTGTGTAGTAGTTTCTTCATCGGTCTTACAAAGAATGCAAATTGAAGGGTCTATACCTCATCTATTCATGTAATTGACACCAGTAAGTACCCTGTCGTTTAAGCATAACCACATGAATAGAATGATTTTGTAGGGGAGGTTTATTTTCCACAGGACATTAAACCACCATAGTGGTTCTACGTCTAATTCTTGATAAGTAAGAGCCTCATATGCAAGTTTATAAATCACCATCCCTAAGGTACGATTCCATGAACAGACAGTATGATCCACTTCATTGTAGATATTAATACCACTCAATCTTATCATTGCTAGATAGTTTGTCCATTAAGAATCCAAATCTCCTTCCAAGCCTAGATCACTAGTTGTAAGCCAATCCTTGGAGTTGGAGGCATTTAGCAAGGAAGTGTGTGAAATATGTGCCAAGGAGAATATCTAGAGATCACTCAAATGTAGAACTAGGGCAGATGATAGTTTGAACCAGTGATCTCAACCAATGAACGGGTCTTGTCCTACTTGAACCCTGAAACCATTCTCAACTGACCAGACCAACCAATTTTTAACAATGAGCAAGGATCCCATAAGATGTTTCCATAAGTTGGAAACAACAGGGAACTTGTTGTTTTCAGTGCGCAACCAGAACACAACATCAACACCTTTTAAGTATTTTTTGTGCAAGACCTTGCTCCACGGTCCTTTACCAAATAGGCCCCTCCAAAAGGATTTTGCAGCTAATGCTTTGGAAAATCTGCTTATGTTCTATATACCCCAACCTCCCAAAGACTTTGGTTTGGAGATCAACTCCCAATTAACTAAAAGGAGTCCTGTGGATTTTTTGGCACCTTTCCAAAGGAAACTGGAGAAAATTTGACTGAGCTTGTGTAAGATATTCATTGGCACATTTTCTAAACAGAGCCAATATACAAACATGTTTTGAAGTACTGATTTTTCAAGAACCAACCTGCCTCCCAAAGATAGCCATCCACTAGTCCAATGCTTGATTTTCTTTTCTACTTTATGGAGTAGCCAAATCCAATCATTAACTCTGTAATCATTTGGCTTCAGGGAATAGCCAAGATCTTTCATCACGTGGTATAATGGAGAAACTGGAATCCCAAATGACTCTTCTATCCTAGAGAGAATGTCATCCTCTATATTATGATAAAGGAAAACTGATTTTTGACAATTAATTTCCATACCCAATGCCAAACAAAAATTAGAAAGTAAGTCTTTTAAGGAAAGCCACTCCTCTAAAGAACCCAAGCCAATAATTAAAACATCATCAACGAAGAATAAATGTGTGATGGCTATACCCTTGCATCTTGTATACCTTTGAAAGTCCCACCTGTGCATGCCTTTTTCAGAATTCTAATAAGACTTTCCACCACCAGCAAAAATAATAATGGTGAGAGTGGACAACATTGACGTAAACCTCTATGACTTCTAAAAAACTTAGTTGGTGCTCCATTAACCAAAACTGCATAGTTTTCACTGGTAACACAACCTAGGATCCATTGGGACACTTCCCATTTCAGTCCTATTTGTATCAACATCAACTTAAGAAAATGCCAACTCACCTTATCATATGCTTTCATGAGATCTAACTTTAAAATGAGAGATTTCATTTTACAAGTTTTGACAGTGTGCATGCATTCCTGAGCTAGACCAACTGCATCAAAAATCAATCTATCTTTTAAAAAGCCAAATTGCTCCGAAGAAATACCTGAAGCCAGCTTCACTTTAATCTTGTTAGCCATGATTTTTGAAATGACTTTATAAGTGAAGTTGCAAAAGGATATAGGCCTATAATCATTGAATGAGGCTGGCTTCAAATTTTTGGGAATAACAACCACAAAAGTGGCATTCAATGATCCACTAACTTTGCTTGTTAGTTTGGACTCTTCTATAGCCCTCAAAAGGTCATTCCCAACAATGTCAAAGAAATGTTGAAATAATTGATGAATCCAACTGTTTGGACCAGGACTTTTGTATTTTGGCATACCTGCAACAATTTTCTTAACCTCTTCTAGAGATACCTGTTGTCCCACTGCATCACTTTCCTCATCGAAGAATATACGTGGTACATCCTTAATTTCCCTAATTTGTGAAATCGTGTTTTCCTTATCTACTTCTTTATACATTGACCGAAAATACTTATAAGCAATAACCCTTAGATCAGACTAAGAAGCTAAAGATTTTACATCCATATTCGATAACTCCCAAATGGTGTTATTGATTCTTCTATGCTCTGCATACTTATGGAAGTATTTTGTATTCTTATCACCACTTTGGAGCCAAATAGCCCAACTTCTAAGTCTCCAGGTTTCTTCTTCCACCCGCAAAATCTTCCCTTTCCTCTCTTAAATAACATTGATAGCCTCCTTCTCTGAAGTAGAGAAAATTTGTGAAGGACAACATCTGAAGATCTCACCCAATTGAAAGTCAATCTGTCTTAATTCAGAATTCATTTTTCTTTTCTTCTCTGTCTACCACTTTATTACAAATTTTTTTAGTTTCTTTAATTTCTCCACCAATAAATTCATCGTCGAGGAGTTTTCCAATAGGTCCATAGACCTCTAGGATGTTTGAATGAGGGAGTTGAAATCAGGTTCTGACAACCAAGCTTGATTTAATTTGAAAGGCATGAAGGCCCTACCAATTTTTTCATCGAATTGTAAATAGATAGGATTGTGATCCGAGACTGTATAATTAATAATCAATTATCTACATCTTCCTAGACTTCCTAATAGTTTGTCGTTGATAAGAAAATGATCCAATTGTTTTGATATACCTTCATAACCCAAATGACCATTTCGCCAGGTAGGAAGATACGGGCAGGGGATGACGTCAACAAGACGAACATTTGAAAAGAGATTATGAAAATTATCTGACAGTGGATCCAATCTAGCATGGTCACCCCAAACATCTCTTGAATACATTGTCAAATTCAAGTCTCCGCCAATAATTAAACCTTCCTCCAAGAGAAAGCCACAGTCCAACAGAGGCTGCCAGAAGTTAGCTCTTTCTTTGTGTGGACCATAACAGTTGAGGAGAAAGAATATTTGTGTAACATCTTTCAGACGACCATCTAGCAGGATACCTACAGAAGTGGCATAGTCATTCATATCAACATGTCTAGAGTTCCAACTTGATAATAGACCCCCTGAGCGCCCATTAGAATCATCATTGCATGCTACACATTCCCAAGTTGGACATATTTTGTGAAAAAAATCAATGGCCATGTCACTGTTTTCCATGGTTTCTTGTAAAAAGATAATGTTTGGTCTTGTTGTAGAGATCAAGTGCTTGAGGGATAGGATTTGTTAGGGCCCTTAATCCCTCTTAAATTTAGTGAGAAAATAATCATGAGGCAACCTCGGAGGAGGGTTATGAATCTCTAAGGGCCTTATGTGGAGGACATGCAATTTGCAGAGGGGAAACACCAACATTTGAGGGAAAAGGAGGAGCCAATCCTCTGTAAATTGCTCCTTTCCCAAATTTATCCACTCTTTTACCAGGTTTTTTACGCATTGTGATATTAGATCTATCAATAGGAACAGATGGATAAATATGATTATTATTAGGCATAAGAGGGGTTGTCGACAATACTTCTTTATAAGAGGGAAGAAGTCCTATGGGACTAGGAGAAACCTCCAATGACCTATGTGAGCGAGATTTTGACATGCCGTTATACTTGGGTAAAATATTTAATGAAGGAGAAGAATCATTACCCAAGGCATCATTGCTTGACCTTTTATCATTACCTGAAATGGAGGGGAGGACAGGGTGTGAGGCACTCTCAATCATTCCAGGGGATTATGTCCCAACTAAACTGGTGGGAGGAGGAATTAACATCTTGGTGACGTCCCCAACCTGAACCAAGGCCTCCTGACCATTTAAATTTACACCTAAAACAAGGGGGAACCTTTTTTAACTTACTCATAACTAAATCCCAAAACCCCCAAAAATATCGACTAGCCATTCTTCATGAGACATAAGAAAACTCCTATCATCTTCAGAGATGAAACTGAAAAAGGAATGATAGTGAGTATACATCTTACCAAGAAAAGAGTCATGCCGGAAGACTCTATCCTCTAGGTTGGAGCCCGAAACCCTGGGTGAAATCTCCATGCAGGCTCGATCATGCTCATACTTCTTCACCGAGTGACAATTATCTTTATTATGATTGGGCTTCCAACATTTATGACATCAAAATGGATCTCGCCATTAGTCCAGCTGTTGTGTGAGAGAGGAATCATTCCAGGAGATGTCTATCTTTTTTGGAAGACCCAATTCTAGATCCATATCAACTAGAATCCAAGCCAGACATTTATTGTTCCATCTAATTGATTACTCATCAAAATATATGAATCTTCCAAATGAATTTGCAATTTCCCTAAAGACCCTCGTCATCTAGAGTTCTAATGGAAAATCAGGGAACAACATCCAGATATACCTATTAGTGAATGACTCTGAAAGTGGGTTAAACCCATGTCTCCAGCGCTTAAGCATGAGAACCCCTCGACCCAGAATCCATGGACGATCTAGGATTTTTTTAAGATCTTCCTCCGCCAGACAATGAAAGATGACCCAATGATTTGAAAGTAGAGTATACCTAGGGTAGTATCCCACAATGGATTTCCAATTATTTTGGATCCAGTGAGAAATCTGTGTCTTCCGGAGTTTAATATAAAAAAAAATCCAACCAGCTTTTTTGCAGCGAGACTCGCAACCCTATCCATGACAAGGTCCTTTCCCAAAAAAAGGCTTGGTCTTTATGGTCGGACCTTCCAACATTTCCCTTTTCTATTTTGTTTAGTTGAGGACCCGATATACCTGTTTCTTCTAGCCCCACCGTGCCTAAAATCAAAGTGTCTTTTGGATTCTAAATCCCCAAACCCAAAATCCACTTCATGACCAAGGTTTTCAGGAAAACTAATAGTCTTTACTCGGGACAGAGACTTTGGAAGTGTGCTAAGAGCCTTGGGACCAAGCCTACTCGTGATCTTCACATGATTATCCTTCCTTCCCTCGCCAATGGTTTTGCTAGAACGATCCATCCATGCCACATGTGTATATATAAGCATTCATAAATAAGCTTATATGTCTCATCAGACTAGTATATGTCCTTGCGAGTCCACAATGGGTCCTCATCGATCCAATATAAGTCTAGAAAGGAAGATATGTCATCATACAATAGAATGTCTTGTCACCATCAAAGATCTACAGAAAGTGGGCACCATATGTTCATAAAATCACATGAAAAACCCAACCAGAAACCCTAACCCTAACCAGAAAAATCCATAAATATAATTACAACCTAATTATTATTTATTCCAATGCACAAATACTATATGAATATAATGGGTAAAGTGTAAAAGTTTTTAAAAATTATTATATTAATTAAAAATATAATAAAATTATTAGATTAATGAAAAATTGGTTAGTTGAAAAAACAATTTATATATTTTATTCAAACAATTTTAATTTGAATGATATATTTTATTTAAACCATTTTAAATTTGATGTATATGTTTTTTGGAAATGAGTTGTATATTATATTTTAAAATGTTTAACTTGTTGGGTGGACATTCCATTTATTATTAAGGACAAGTACAATTTAAAATAATAATAATAAAAGGACGTTGAGATGCAATTTATAGGGTAAAGTCAAAGGATAACCATTATAAAAAAATAATAAACCAAAAATCATTAAGAAAACATATAAAAATAATGATTTTTTTTAGGAAAATAAATAAAATTTTCATTTTTATATTTATATTTAAGTTAAGAATAAAAATTTGAAAAAAGAAATAAAGGAAAATTTAATTTAATAAAAAAATAAATTTATACCATTATAAATTAAAGGATGATAAACCAAAAATCATTAAGAAAACATATAAAAATAATGATTCTTTTAAGGAAAATAAATAAAATTTTCATTTTTATATTTATATTTATATTTAAGCTAAAAATAAAAATTTGAAAAAAGAAATAAAGGAAAATTTAATTTAATAAAAAAATAAATTTATAATATTAAAATTAAACAAAAGGTTAAGTCAAAATGGAAAAAAGAGATTTAGGATAAAAGAAGAAAATTAGTAGAAGAAGGATAAATAAGATAAGTAAAGCAAAATTTTAGAAAATTAAGAAATAAAAAAAAGGATTTAATGACCCAAAAAATAATGGTAAGTTTTCAAGATTGGTTAAGATTTAGCCATCATTTTGATTAAAATTATTAGAATGTTTTTTAATTTCAATTTTAATCTCTTTTTTAATGATATGAGAGGAATTATAAGGTAATGTTTAAAATTGTAGGAGTAAAAATGCGGTTATGGAATGTGTCAACTATAGTAAGTGCTATAAGAACACCAACTCATGCCCTAAATCACTTTCTTGTTGATAAAATTCATTCATTTATTGGAAAAACTTTGTATGATCAAATACCGTTGCCACTAAGGATGCCTTTTGCCATTCATAGATGAGCTTATATCAGACAAGTATATGTCCTCGTGAGTCCACAATGGGTCCTCATCGACCCAATCTAAGTCTAGAAAGAAAAACATGTCATCATAAACACTTGAAAAACCCTAACCAGAAAAAAACAATAAATATAATCACAACCTAATTATTATTTATTCCAATGCACGAATACTATATGAATATAATTGGTAAAGAGTAAAAGTTTTTTAAAAATTACTATATTAATTAAAAATAAAATAAAATTGCCCCGGATGGGGTGACACGACACACCGAGTCGGTGACACAGGGAAACGCACTAAGGGAAGATTTAAGTGCAGGTTTAATTGCGGATGGTCGCCACCCACGCATCAACATTAACAATGTGGGACGGCCATCGCAGGGATCATACGAAGGCGAGGCTCCCTCGCGCGACCATTTACTCCTCCCGCGAGTTCAGACTGGACATGGATTTGGAAGGACGGATTTCGATGGAGACTAGTTTTCTATGTCATTCGCCAGGACAGAGCGAGTTTACTATGTCATTCGCTCGACCGTTCACCATTTCTTCTATGCACTTTGGTGAGGCCTTCCAGGGATTTTGGTTTTTGGGGAAAACTCGTCTGAGACGGCTTGCTCGGGACTTGCACTTGCTGCTGTTCTCGTTCAGGGCTTTTAGTCTTGTGCTGTATTTTCTTGGTACCTGCATTCACCACCCGGTTTCAATGGTTAGAGAGCGTGCCAGGTCGCGTCGGGGCTCGGCCTGGGATGCCCACAGGGCGCAGCGTCGCAGGAAGAAGCAACTGGAATGCACTCTTTCTTTGGCGTCCTCAATTCTTCGCAAAAAAGCTCGAGCAGAGCGGCGAATGTTGCTCGACACCATTGTTGAGTAGAGGGTTGGCTGCAGCAGGGAAGGTCTGATTTCTAATTTGAGCGATGTGAGGGAGGCTGAGCCCGAGGTGGCGCTTCCGACATGCATAGTGGAGGAGGACCCGTCCATTGGAGACTTGCTATGCATTGAGGAGCCCCGAGCCATGGAGGGCTCCGTCCGTGCATTGAACAGAGAAGACGACGTCCCAGGCTGTATCATTGAAGAAACTCCCTGGCCGGGCAACTTGCCATCGTTCCATGCTGAGAAGACTGCGGATAATGAGGTCAGCGCGGAGCAGAGGAAGGTAGCGACTGACATGGATGAGGAAATGGATTCGGGGACTGCTCCCCGAAGCGGCTCGGGTGGTGACCTGCATGGTTTTCTTCTTAGCGACGAACACCTGGCCTTGGTCTTCGAGCTACGTAGCCACCTGGCGGACATGGAACTCAGGACGCTCCTCATGAGCTAGCGTTTAGACATTCTCCTCGGCGCGTTCTCCGGAGCTCCAGCTCCGCATAAGTGTCCCCTGTGCGCGCAGGAGTTTGTTATTCCAGCGAGGTACACTTGGCAGGCGGGTGAAGGTGACGACGCAACGGGTGATTAGGTTTTACTGTTTCCTGGCTTTTGTTTACTGCTTTTCTGTTCTATGTTTTCTTGGAACATTAGCACCTGTCCTGGTTTCCTTCGGGTAGAACAGGGGCTTCTCAACTATATGTATTATTGCTAAAACTTCTATCAGGCCCTCAGTTATGTTGGTTTCCGGTTACTGGCAACATTTTTGATGGTTTTTAGCCATGACTCTGTATTTTGTCTAAATTCTGTGCTTATCTAATATAGAAGGTACTACCCTCTTTTTTATTTAAAAAAAATAAAAATAAATAAAATTATGAAAAAAATATTAGATTAATGAAAAATTGGTTAGTTGACAAAACAATTTATTCAAACAATTTTAGTGAGAATGATATATTTTATTTAAATCATTTTAAATTTGATGTATATGTTTTTTTGGAAATGAATTGTATATTATATTTTAAAATGTTCAATTTTTGGGTGGACATTTTATTTATTATTAAGTATAAGTACAATTTAAAATAATAATAAAAAAGTCCTCGGGGGGCAGCTCAATTGGCAAGTGCCGTGAAAATGAAGTTCCATGAGGTTTCGAGTTCAATTCCCCCCGACTTACAATGTGTGCCGCGTATGGGACCTCGTGGGCACACCTGGAGGTTATAGTGGTAGCGGTTGGATACCACGGCCACGTGTAACGCGAGCACATGCCCAACTAGTTGCTGATTCCTCCAGACAAAAAAAACATTAAGAAAAAATATTAAAAATAATAAAAAAAAATGATGTTGAAATGATAAACAAAAAAAAACATTAAGAAAAAATATTAAAAATAATAAAAAATCTCAAAAAAAATAAATAAAATTTTAATTTTTATATTTATAGTCAAGCTAAGAATAGAAATTTGAAAGAAGAAATAAAGGAAAATTTAATTCAATAAAAAAAATAAAAAAATTATAATATTAAAATTAAACAAAAGTACAAGTTAAAATGGAAAAAAGAGGTTTAGGGTAAAAGAACAAAAATTAAAATGGAAAAAAGAGGTTTAGGGTAAAAGAAGAAAATTAGTAGGAGGATAGATAAGATAAGTTAAAAAAACTTTAGAAAATTAAGAAATAAAAAAAGGGTTTAATGACGAGAATAATAGTAAACTTTCAAGATTGGTTACTATTATAGTTATCATCTCGATTAAAATTATTAGAATGTTTTTCAATTTCAATTTCAGTCACTTTTTGAATGATATGAGAGGAATGATAGGGTGTAGAAGCAAGAATTTTTGTTTGGTCAAAGAAAATGAGATCCTTAGAATTGTAGGAGAGTTCAACAATAACTGACTTAAAAATGTGGTTGTGGAATGTGTCAACTATAGTAAGTGTTATAGGAGCAACGACTCATGCCCTAACTCACTTTCTTGTTGATACAATTCATTCATTTATTGGAAAAACTCTGTCATTTATTAAAGGTTCCTCTGATTTTATTCAAAAAACGTAGCATCGTCACCTTGATGAACAAGACATCATAGTTAATTTTGATGTTGTGTCCTTATCACCAAACTTCATCTTCTTGAATCCCTTGAACTTATCTCTAACCTTGTGGACTGAGAAACTCTTAACCTCATTGAAATATGCCTCACCGCGACTTTCTTCAATTTTAAAGGGACATGTTATAAACAAATGGAAGGTATAGCCATGGGGTCCTAAGCCTTATCCCCAGTGGTTGTCAATATTTTTATGGAACATTTCAAAGCTTTATCCTTTAACAATTTTCATATTAAGCCCAAATGTTGGTTTCAATTTGTTGATGATATCTTCATCATTTGGCCCCATGGCCATCCCTCTTTGACCTCTTTCCTTAACCATCTTAACAACAACTCGTCTCATATCCAATTTACTATGGAAATCCAAAATGAAAACTCTCTCCCCTCTTTGAATGTTCTCAATGCTCATCTTCTCGATGGCACCCTTACCCACCAAGTTTATAGGAAAAAGTCTCACACCAATTGGTACCTTCATGCCCATTCTCACCATCTATCACATTTAAAAAACTTTGGTAATTTGAGTTATTTGAACCTTTTCTCCTCATTTCCTTGAAAAAAAAAAAGCCGTCTTACAAAGGCCCTTGTTGCCAATGGTTATTCAATCTCTCAAATCAACAAGGCCTTTTGCTCCACCTGCCATTCTAATTCTAATTATCCTTCCTCTTCCCCTCCCTTGGATTTTATTTCTCTTTCCTACATCAAGGGTACTCCACATCATATTTTTAAGATATTGACCCAAAATAATATCAAAACCCTCTTTAAACCCTATAATAAAACCCTTAAACAATTATTTAGAATTAGCTAAGGATAAATCAACCCCATGAACATATAGTCGACACATTCCATAACTACATGTTTAAGTCATCTATCATTAAACACTCCTACAAATCTAATTTGCTTTGACCAAACCAAAATTCTTGCTTTTGTACCCTATCATTCCTCTAGTATCATTTAGAAAGTGTTGGAATTTCAAAAGCTTCCCAATAATTTTAATGGGAATGATGGCTACAAGCTTAATCAATCTTAGAAGCCTACTATTCATTCTCTTTGTATTATTTCTCCTCTTTTTACTCCTTTTCTCCTTTTATCCAACACCTCCTTTTTCCATTTTGACATGGATTTTTTTTAATTTTAATATTATAAATTTAAAATTTCTTATTAAATTGAATTTTCCTTTATTTATTTCTTCCTTCACATTTCTATTCTTACCTTATTATAAATATATAAAAAAATTGAATTTATTTATTCACGGTAAACATATAATATACAATTTATTTCTTCCTTCACATTTCTATTTTTATTTTATTATAAATATAAAAGAAAATTGAATTTATTTATTCACAGTAAAGATACAATATACAATTTATTTTTAGAAAGTCTATGCTTCATTATGAAAGTGAAAACATATACATTCAAATTTTTTATTTTTTATTTGCAAATGTTTTAAGTGATTTTATAAACTTATATATATATAATTGAAAAAAATTTAGAATGCAACACGTATTAAAAAAAAATCAATTCATATAAATTGAGATGTGAAACATGAAAATGAAAGAAAATAGAGTAAGGTATGATAGAATGAAACACTATGAAATGGAGAGATAGATACTAGGTAATGTTTTTTCCTATGGCTCTATAATGTATAACATACTCACAAATAAGGAATATATCACATTTCACAATAATCCAATGAGAGGCACAATAAGGATGGGTAAAAAAATGTAGAATAATTTAGTGAGAAGTACAATAGTACAATAAGGATGGGTAAAAAAATGATGTAGAATAATTTAGTGAGAAGTACAATAAGGTTGAGTAAGAAAATTATAGAGGAAAGATTTAAATGGACTTTGGATGTATGTTGGACATTGAATCTAGTTTTCCATTACACCATTAACTTTAGTTATCATAATTTTTTACTTTAATCTTTTAAAAAATATCACACAATTGGCAAATTTTATTGTTCCATATAATCATTTGATGTATAGTAAATAACTTAATAACATTTTATCGAACAAAACATAAAATTGTGAATCAAGTTACATGTTGCATTATATGGTGTGCCTAATGGTTAAGATCATGTGTTTCCTCCTAAAAGATCACAAGTTCAAATCCAAAGGGGGTAGGTTATGTATACCTCCCTAGACTTTACCAGTCTGTAACCTTAAAATTAAATTATTATTATTATTATTATGAATGAATATTTTCCCTTTTATTGTTCTAATTATTATTATTATGAATGAAGATTTTCCCTTTTAATGTTCTAATGTTTAGTGAACGTAAAAGCATTAATAAAGTTAGTGTCATTTGATGTGAAACCTTAAAATTAGATTATTATTATTATGAATGAATATTTTCCTTTTTAATGTTCTAATGTCCATTCATAATCCAGATCTCCTTCCAAGCCTAGATCACTCGTTGTAAGCCAATCCTTGGAGTTGGAGGCATTTATCAAGGAAGTGTGTGAAATATGTTCCAAGGAGAATATATGGAGATCACTCAAATTTTGAACCAGGGCGGATGACAGTATGAACCCGTGATCACAACCAATGAACGAGTCTTGTTCTACCTGAACCTTTAAACCATTCTCAACTGACCAAGCCAACCAACTTTTAACAATGAGCAAGGACCCCATAAGATTTTTCCAGAATTTGAAAACAACAGGGAACTTTTTGTTTTCATTACACAACCAGAACACAACATCAACACCTTTTAAGTTTTTTTTGTGCAAGACCTTGCTCCACGGTCCTTTACCAAATAGGCCCCTCCAAAAGGATTTTGTAGCTAATGCTTTGGAAAATCTTCTTATGTTTTGTATACCCCAACCTCCCAAAGACTTTGGTCTGGAGATCAGCCCCCAATTAACTAAATGGAGTTATGTGGATTTTTTGGCACCTTTCCAAAGGAAACTGGAGAAAATTTGACTGAGCTTGTGTAAAATATTCATTGTCACCTTTGTTGAACAGAGCCAATATACATGCATGTTTTGAAGTACTGAGTTTACAAGAACCAACCTGCCTCCCAAAGATAACCATCCACTAGTTCAATGATTGATTTTCTTTTCTACTTTATGGAGTAGCCAAATCCAATCATCAACTCCGTAATCATTTGGCTTCAATAAATAGCCAAGATATTTCATCCCGTGGTCTAATTGATCCAGGTGGATATTGGTTGCCACCCACCTATTCCAACTAGCTCCTCTTGACAATTTTTAGTTCAACACATTCTTCTATACTTGTTTGTAATTGTGGGTTCTACACTTCTGGGGTTGTCTGAAACCTTATGCATCTTCTAGGTGGATACCAGTGGCCTCCCACCTAATCCAACTGGCTTATTTTGTATGTTTTCATGTCAACACATCTTGTTGTACTTCCAAGGCCGTTTTGGGGCCCTAAACAATTTTTTTTGGCTCACCACAATCAAATTGTAGATAGAGTCAGGTTTTTATGGCATAATGTGTATTTCTCGAAAAGACCTTCCAACGAGATATCACGCACCTAAAACAGAGGTCGTATGAAAAATTTATGACCACGAGAAGTTGAGGTACCAACTTACCCATAGGGGGCCACATAACTTTTGGTGTTTCATCTCCTAGGGTTAGGTTTTTAGATGTCTAGGGTTTTGACATTCATGAGTAATGTTAAAAAGGCTTCTTGAGCATCATGGTAATCATTTTCCTTAGACAGATGCACGTAGTAGCCACATCTCTTCTCAGAGATAGCTACCACCATTCAAACAAGTGTTTCAATTCTACAGTTTTATAGTTTTAGCCTATTTCATTTATTCAATAGAAGATATTGTTCATTGGATATCTATGTTGTTCTTCATATCTCTGTGTTTATTGTATTTAGTCTGTTAATCAGTTCGTTACACTCCTAAATCATGATCAGTGGTATCAGAGCGGTATGCTCTTCATTTATTTTTCTTCATGCATGTCCCTGACAAGATCTGGGGACAAGAAGTTGGGACTTGAACCAATCGAGCCTTTGCAACATCGGTCGCACCGAACCTGACAATAACCCATGGGGGAAAAAATAAAGATGTTGGATCAGGAGATCCTTTTAAAATGTTGATCGAGGAATCCCTTGCACGACAAAGGAACTAAATGATGGACAACTTTGTGCAGATCCTTCAACGGTTGCCCATAGGAGAAGCATCTTCATCAAGCGGCCATGCAATCCTCTTCAAGGTACATGTAAATTTTGATATTCCATTATTTGAAGGACTAATAGATGCAGATGTTGTAGATAAATGGTTGAATCTGCTCGAAGGGTATTTTTCGGTCCACAATTTTTTCGATAGCAAAAATATTACTTTTGCACTCCTCAAGGTCGTCCCCCATGTTAAGGACTAGTGGGATACTTACTTTGAGTAAAGGTCCATAGAGGAATATGCAATATTTGTGGTTGCCCCTTCATGGGATTCCTTCTAGGATGTCATTAAATAAAAATACTACCCTTTTGGAAGCTATGAGGACCAGTACACTGGATGGACCACCCTGCGTTAGGAAAGGGACCAGACAGTACAATATTTCACCAATATGTTTCATACCCTGTGCACCAAATTGGGTATTAAAGACTCTAAGAGACATATGGTGCTCAAATACCACGGTTGTTTGCATAGATACATTCAAACAAAAATGGACTTTCTGGACATCGCCTCATTAGGTATGTCTTATAGATATGCTGTCAAGATCGAGCATAAATTTAAGAAGAAGAGGTAAGAGTTTGGATATGCAAACTCCTCACAACTGAAATAGGGAAAAGACAACCCCAAACCACACAACAAGGGACATATAAAATATGGCCACTCTCAAGACAACCAATCCAAGCCACAACACAAGAAGGGCAATGAGAAGACGAAGAAGGACACGAGAAAATGGTGTGAATACCATAAAATCCCTTGGCACAACACTGAAGAATGTTGCTCCAAGTAGTCACTTGTGGCCGAGATGAAAGCTTCTGAGTCAGAGGTCGATTATGAATCTGAATCAAATCCAGAAGGAGGGAAGTAGATTATCGATGTTGAACCTAGTGCCACTATCCCTACCACCAAAGTCAAGCCAAGCGAACCAGAAGAATCAAAGGAAGGGGAACACCTCTTTCACTCATAGATGTGGGTAAAGGGGGCTCCGCTTCATTTCCTTGTCGATAGCAGCAGTTAGAAGAACCTGATCTCAACAGAGGTTGTCAAGTGGTTGGACCTACTGATGAGACCGCACCCGCAACCCTACACCATCGGATGGCTTCACCAAGGAACATATCTTCGTGTCAGCCAATAATATCGTCTTCCCTATGGCATCAAGCCTTTCAAAGACGAGGTATTGTATAATATTTCTCCCCTTGAAGTTTTTTATGTTCTTTTAGGACAACCATATTTGTGGAAGCGTCATGTTGTGTATGACTAGTCTAGACCCCATAGTGTTATTGTTACTTTGGGTAGACAATTGTACAGGATACCAGACGTAGTGTCGCCTACCGTTATTTCTTTAATCTTTGTTAAGAAATGCAGTGAGGTCATTTCACAGACCGGGAAATTCATCTTCTTTGTGATCCATGCTCAAAGTAAGGAGAAGGTCGCTGCCAAATCCGTGGCCTCTACACATAACCTCTCTTTGCAGCAGAAGCAAGTGAACGGGATCATGGAAGAGTACAGAGAGATATTCCCCTCATCCATCGGGGTACCAACACACTGCCAAGTTAAGCATCCAATTGATATCACCCCCGATGCACCTCTGCCTAATGGACCAGTCTATCGTCGCTCGCTGATGGAAAATGATAAAATCAAGTGTCATATCCAAGAGCTTCTTCAAAAGGGGCACATCAGACCCAACTCCTCCCCTTGCGGTAACCCAATTGTACTGGTGCAGAAGAAGGACGAGACTTAGCGAGTCTGCATTGATTACAGAGCATTAAACAAAATCACAGTCAGAAACCGATACCCAATTCTTGGGATTGATGACCTTATTGACAAACTCAAGGGGGAAAAGTTCTTCAACAATATTGACCTAAAGTCTGGCTACCACCAGGTTCCCATCGAACCAATTGATGTAGGGAAGACAACTTTCAAATCTAAAGAATGTCTCTTTGAATGGTTGGTCATGCCCTTTGGCTTAACAAATGCACCAACCACTTTTATGAGGTTGATGGATGATGTATTGAGACCTTTCACCAACTCTCTTGTGGTGGTATAGTTGGATGGCATTCTCATCTTCAACAAAACTTGGGAGGAGCACATGCAACATATTCAGTAGGTTTTGAGCACTCTGCGACAACATAAGTTATATGCTAACTTGGAAAAATTCTCCTTTGGCATGAACAAGGTCCAATACTTGGGCTACATTGTTGATGAGCATGGGGTACATGTTGATCCAGCTAATATCCAAGTCATCCGTGACTGGCCAACCCCGACCACACTAATCGAGCTTCAGAGCTTCTTGGGACTGGCCAACTTCTACCGACGGTTCGTGTTGGGATTCTCCCATATTGCATGGGCCCTCATCCAAGTGACAAAGGGTGGTGGCAGGGAAACGTTCATGTAGGGGAAGGAACAACAACGAGCATTTGATGATCTAAAGCATCACTTGTGCTTTGCTCTAGTACTCTCCTTTCCCGATCTGCAACAATCATTCGAGATTGAGACCGATGCATCTGACTATGGTGTAGGTGCAGTCCTCACCCAACACGGTCATCCGGTGGCATACCATAGTGAGACACTCTCATATACTGTCCGAAAATACCCCACTTATGACAAGGAAATGTATTCCATTATACAAGCTTGTCGTCAATGAAAACATTACATTCTGGGAAAGAAGACGATCATCCACATTGATCACAAGCCTCTGCATTTCATACTGACACAGGAGAATTTGTAGAATGAACACCATCAGAAGTGGTCCACCTACCTGCAACAGTTCCATCTCAACATCAAGTATAAGACATGGAGCAAAAATCATGTCGCTGACTGCCTCAATCGATCTCCCATGGCTGCACTCACCACTGTGCTCCATTCCTATGGACATGAGGCATTTGAGTGGCCCAAACTTTATCAATAAGATACAAACTTCTCCACCACCTATTAGCTCTTGGGTACAGGTGCGAATGTAACTGATTTTCACATTCAGGTTGGAATGTTATGCCGTCTGGGCCATCTTTGTGTTCTTGAAAGCGAGCATGCAAAGTTGATTTGGGAAGCCCAATATAGTGGGATCGAAGGGCATTTTGGCGTAGATAAAATTGTGTTCGTTCTACATAAAAAAAATTATTGGCCAAAACTTCAACAAGACATCATTAAGTATATCATATCTTGCACTGCATGTGCCATTGTCAAGCTAGCCATCAAGAATAAAGGCTTATACACCCCTCTTCTTACTCCCGAGAAGCCTTGGGAATCCATCTCGATGGATTACATGTATGGCCTTCCATCCACCAAGCAAGGCAATGATTGTGTATGTGTGGTCGTTGATCAATTTTCGAAGATGTCCATCCTCACAACATGCAAGAAGAACATCACAACAACATATACTGCCAATCTCTTCTTCGAACGAGTATGGGTCCATTTTGGGATACCACAGACCATCATCTCCAACCATGACAACAGGTTCCTCAACACATTTTGGCCGAGCCTCTGGTCATTGTTGGACACCAAGCTCACTAAATCCATTGCTTTCCACCCCCAAACCGACGACCAAACAAAGGTCTTCAATCATATGATTATGCACATCCCGCACAAGTACAACTCTAAGCATCCACGTACATTGGATAAGAGTCTCCCCTATGTTCAACATAGTTGCAATAGGGCTCTCCATAGCTCCACCGACCATAGCCCATTTCAAGTGGGGTTGGGATTCCAACCCTTGGGTCCCATTGATGTTGCACTACCTCTTGCAACCACATAGACACACTCTTCCCATGTTCAGTCTGAGACCGAAAAAGCCACCAAATTCATTGAGCATATTCAACACATCCGCTAACAAGTCCATGAGATTTTTCATAAATCCAATGCTAAGTACACACAACACCATGATCAACACAAGGTACCGCACCAGTTTCAAGTTGGAGACAAGGTCTGGTTACATTTGCATAAAGAGCATCTTACAGGGCCCCATCAGAATCTCCACCCACTTCGCTATGGGCCTTACACTATCACCAAGGTTGTGGGTAGCAATGCTTTTGAGCTCAACACTCCACCCTTCTTTGGCTTTCACCCAGTGTTCAATGTGGACCTCCTTAAACCATATTTTCCACCATTATTAGACACCTCATAGATCACAGAACCACTAACACCAACAAAGCTCAACCCTGATTGCATGGAACAAGCATCCACAGATCAGATAATGGACACATAAGTCAAGGGCACTCACCAGCAGAGGATATAACTTTATCAAGTTATCAAGGTAGGTCAACTCCTACACCAAGGAAAGTGGCTCACCCGGGGCCAAATTCAATAGAAGTTTCCTCACATGATTGGGGAACTCAACGCAATGGAGACCATTGCTTCCTAAGGGGGGAGGACTGATCCAGGTGGATATCGGTGGCCACCCACCTATTCCAACTGGATCCTCCTGACAATGTTTAGTTCAACACGTTCTTCTTTATTTCTTTGTAATTGTGTGTTCTACATTTCCAGGGCTGTATGAATCCCTACACATCTTCCAGGTGGATACTGGTGGCCTCCCACCTAATCCAATTGGATTATTTTGTATGTTTTCATGTCATCACATCTTGTTGTACTTCGAGCGTCGATTTGGGGCCCTAAACAATGTTTTTTTGGCTCGCCATAGTCAAACTGTAGACGAAGTCAGAGTTTGATTGTGTGATGCGTAGTTCTTTAAAAGACCTTTCCAATGGGATATCACGTGCCTAAAACAGAGGTTGTATGAAAAATTTACGATCCCGGGAAGTTGAGGTACCAACTTACCCATAGGGGCCCACATAACTTTTGGCATTTCATCTCCTAGGGTTAGGTTTTTGGATGTCTAGGATTTTAGCATTCATGAGTAATGTTAAAAAGGCCTTTGAAGCCTCATTGTAATCATTATGCTCAGACAGATGCGTGTAGCATCCATCTCTTCTCAAAGATAGCTACCATCATTCGAGCAAGTGTTTCAATTCTGCAGTTTTACAGTTTCATCCTATTTCATTTATTCAATAGAAGATATTTTTCACTGGATATAGGTGTTGTTCTTCATATCTCTGTGTTGATTGTATTCAGTCTGTTAATCAGTTTGTTCCTCTCCTAAATCCAGATCACTAATGGAGAAATTGGAATTCCAAATGACTCTTCTATCCTAGAGAGCATGCCATCCTTTATATTATGATAAAGGAAAATTGATTTTTGACAATTAATTTCCATATCCAACATGAGACAAAAATTAGAAAGTAAGTATTTTAAGGAAATCCACTCCTCTAAAGAACCCGTGCCAATAATTAAAACATCATCAACAAAGAATAAATGTGTGATGGATATACCCTTTGCAGCTTGTATACCCTTGAAAGTCCCACCTGTGCATGGCTTTTTTAGAATTCTGCTAAGACTTTCCACCATTAGCAGAAATAGTAATGGTGAGAGTGGAAAACCTTGACGTAAACCTTTATGACTTCTAAAAAACTCAGTTGGAGCTCCATTAACAATTACTGCATAGTTTTCACTGGTAACACAACCCAAGATCCATTGGGAGACTTCCCATTTCAG